>JBAMBR010004130.1:0-120730 GCA_037044475.1 Zaprionus obscuricornis
TCTATATGCATGCATACATACATATATTTACACGTCCTGGCCACTCCCTGGCCACACCCAATGAAGCTGAGGTCTGACTAATAGCTGAGGGCTTGGTGGCACATTGTACATATAAATTGTTTTTTCTGGAGCATCGACAGTGCTTCATTTGTTAGCTGACTGGCAGGCGAGTCAAGACTATGTTGGCTGTCGTCTATTCCGGACGTAGACATTCAGTCACAACCACAATAACAACTCACCCTGCAACGGTTTTGTTATGTGCCACAAAAAAGGTTTTTACGTGCTTCGCATATGCTTTAGTGCGGTTGCTGGACCATTCTATGGCAATGCGTTGTGGCAGGGTATGTGGTGAATGTTCGGATCGAAAACAGTTTACAGAAATGATTACCACTGGGCGAATGCGTAATGAGCAATGTGGCGTATGTGTGATGTTGGTGTTTTCATTTAGTAAGAGGAAAGTGTACAGTTTATACTACATACTCTCTATCTCATCTATCTGCTAGTATATCTAATTGAAGTAGTACATGACCTCAATATAAAAATCATTGATCAAATGTCGAATTTAAACACTGCTCAAATTCAATTAAAATAAAAGTGTTTTCATTCATTTTGTTTAACAATTAGTGCAATTGAAGTTGAGTTTTCTGTATGTAATGTTGAAATGTATAAAAAAGTTTGATCTGAACATTTCTTATATTATTCGTTTACCTTTAAGCTTAGCCAAGTGCGATGATTTATGATGTTCGTAAAAAAAACATGATGCTGACACTACAGAAATGTATGGCCTAAAGAAGAAGAAGCTTGACTGCGTTCAGCATGTGCTATATGTATGATACATACATTTGTATAAGCCAAAAGCCTAGGGCATGACAGTTGCAGGGGGCGTCAAGTGTCGTTACAGCTGTCACAATATGCAGCGTGTTGAAATGTCGACAAAGTCATCAATAACAAACGAAACATTCAGACAGACAAAACTTATTACATATTGCATGTATACACAAGAAATGAGAGAGGGAGAGAGCGAGAGAGAGAGAGAGAGAGAATGAGACAGAGTGTAGACCACAGCAAACCGCATTTAATTCACAATAAATCATTGAACATGGTGGCCAAATTTGCTTGCAATTGTTAATGTCAATGTATATTTACCACATACATATATGAATATATACATACATATGTATGTATATATGAATGTGAATTTGCAATGAATTAAAGTTGTGATCACTGACCAGTTCATACATTGGTTTATACATATATAGACATGCACACACATAAGTGTTTACATAAATGCCAAATGTTGTTGACAATTGCAATTACTGTGCATATAATAATATCGCAGTTGATTTCAGTTAAAAAAGAAATACATATAGAATAACAAATTTGTATCATCATGTTGAATTATAGTTAAAGAATGCAAATATAAGAATTATAAATTAAATTATAAATATTATTTACAATATGTTGAATCTAAGATGCAAAGCAAGCCAGTTACATGACATACAACAATCAACAATTTACAACTCACAAAACAACAACAACAACAACTACTACTACAAAGCTATAATAAAAAAACAAAATAATTTTGTATACAATGAAGGTCGAAAGAATTAGCAAATTGCAGGCTCAGCTGGAAAGTACATTTCCATTGCCACAAGCACCAGCTTATTTGTGTCGTGATGCATTTCTTAAAGAATTGCTTAAATCCTATGAAAAGTTAGCGACTGCAGCTGATGATTCCGATGATAGTTCATCATCAAAAAAAGTGCGTTTCGATAGCCAAAAACTTGATGTTTTAGATTTGGATGATGATGATAATGATAATGATAATGATGATTTCTTTACGAAACTTTTTAGACAAAGTTTAGGATCAGTAGGTCATGGATCAGTACGTGGTTCTGACATTGTGGGACATCGCGCCAAAGGACCAGATATATTTTATATTATGAAAATGCGCTATGGAGATATTATAACAGCCATCGGATTTATGGCAGTACATCTACAATTAAGAGAACTCACAGGTCGACTAAGTGTTATGCGTGAATATTGGCATCTTGATGTTAAATTGGATAAATCTTTTCGCATGTTCAGTTGGTCAATCAAGGATTATTTTACACGCTTCAAGCATCACAGTCAGACATATTTAGATGTCACAGAAAGAGAGCTTGGTAATCAAATGGAATGTTATAAATTTCATATGGATATTTGTGAATTACTACGTTTAGTTGATGCTGTCAATGAGGATTTCATAAAAAATACAGATATGTGTGAAAACTCAATGTTGCTTATAAAGTGAGTAAACAAAAAAAAAAAAAATGCAGTTTATATTAAAATTAAATATATAATACTATTAATTTTCATATTATATTTTAGAGATGCAGAAATGGATATTATGGAATTATTACTAGAGACTGAAAAAGAGGCACAAAAAGACAACTATTTGTCTATGATGGAAACATTAAAGACACCACGTTCGGCCGATCCTAATCGTTGGAAACGTAATGCACTTGAAACTAAAATTGATTTTTCTGACTGTAAATATTTTATATACATATTTATTATTATTTTTAAGCATTAATAATAATTATTTATTATTTTTGTAGTATCCTTTCCAATTAAAGCACGTTATTGCATTAAATGGGAGCAAACTTTAGTGGAACAGTTTAAAATGAAATCTGCAGAAATTTATCAGGTAAATACTATATTAAATATTAAATGAATTATGAAAGAATCGATAAAATATTTTAATATCATTACGGTTATACTTGGCAGAAATTGGCAAACAAAACGGCAGACGTAACAAAAGAAATAAGAAAATCGACTGACCTTTGGGATGTTAAGTATAGAGCATATTATATGGAGATAGCTGGCTTAAAGAAACGTATTACTGAAGTAGAAAATGCATTAGAAAGCAATTTAATGTATCTTTCAGATCAATCCGAAGTATTGCAAAGCAAAGCTGGTAAGGCATTAGGTGAACTATCTTATTATCAAGATCAAGTTACTTTCTTTCGTAAGAGAGTTGCAGAAGTGCAAGATATGATTAACCAGTCAAAGATGGAGAAGAAGGTAATTATTTTGTTTTAAGAAATATAATTTAATATATATTCTTTTTAATACATCAAATTTTTATTTAATTGTTGCCTTGCAGGTTGATTTTCAGCCTGTTGATGAGGCTCCACGAAAATTGTCACGCAAATCAAAATTAAAGAAAAAGAAGAATGCTAAGAAAAAGAAGAAAATTTAACAGGAATCATTTATTTTTTTTTTCTAATATTTTTTTTTGTCTACAGTTGCATTATACATATATGCACATGTATAATTTATATATTTTTTTATTCTTGTAGATACATTAAAAATAAAAACAATATAAACTATTTTAAGTTTTTTTTTTTTTTTTTTATTACCACAGTAACCTGTTTTTATATTTGACAGTAAATCACAATAAAAGATAAAATAAATGCTATACACTAATTTATATATCCAAATACTCTACGATATACAACACTATCAGAAGAACACTAAAATCATATATACATACATATATACATATAGTAGTATAGGAATAAACAAAGAATAGCTTCAATAATGAACAAAGATAACGATAACTATCCTGATGAATTACTTAAAGAGTTCTTGAAATATTTTGCATATTTAAAAGAAGAATCTGTAGACTCCCAAGATTATTCATCCAGAAGTTTGGAACAAACACCAAAAGAACCACACTTATATAATTTAATAAGAGCCTGCTTTCGGGATGCATCTATAGCCATTGGCCATGTGGCTGTTGCATTGCCAATTGCTGAGCTTAAGAATCGTTTAAGTATTTTGCATGAATACTGGCGCAAGGATGTTCATTTGGATAAATCTTTCCGCATATTCAGTTGGTCAATAACAGATTATTTAAGTCGCTTTAATTACGGCACCAGCACATATATAGATATCATAGAAAGAGAACTTGGTGATCAAATGGAATCCTTTAAGTTTCACACAGACTTGGGCGAAACAATACGCTTGGTTAATGCCATTGACGAGGATTATAGAAGGAAACGTGATATTTGCAATAGCTCAATGTTACTGATAAAGTAAGATTTTTGAATAAATAAATTCATTAAATTATATCAAAATTTTTTATAGATATGCAGAAACGGATATTACGGAACTATTGACAACCACAAAGAATGCGGCTGAAGAAGAGCATGCGGAAACTGTGATGATGACCATGAGAAAAACCCGTTCAGTGAAACCTAGTAGTATGAGACAAATAGCAGTTCAGTCAAAATGTGATTATAGCGACTGTAAGTATTATTTCAAGTATTATATGACTAATAATAGTAATTGTTATTATTATATTTATGTATTTTCTTAGTTACTTTTCCTATTAGGGCGCCAATTCCCATTAAATGGGAGCATAGTTTGCTGGAGCAGGCGGAAAATAATCAGGTAAAAAATAATAATTAAATTATATATTTTATTCCTTACATTACTGAAATCATAAATATTTTGTTTATATTTTTCTCTAACAGAAAGTTAACAATGCTGCCTTGTCCATGTTGACTGAGGGAAAAGAGAATGAATTTCCTTGGGCATGCAACTCTAGCTTTTATGACATGGAAATCTCAGACTTAAAAAAATGTATCGATGCTTTGAAAATTAAATTCGAGCAAAGATTGACTGAAATTTCAATTGAAAATGCCAAGATGCAAAGCAAAGTTAATAAAGCCGTGAATGACTTAAAGTTCTATCAAAACCGTATACCTTATTTTCATAAAAGAATCGCGGAGGTGCAACGCTTGCAAAATCCACAAAAGGAAACTGAAGAACAAAAATTAAGTGTGTTAAACGTAAGTTTTAAGTACGTTACATTATGATTAAAAATGCATAATTCCTATTGATTTTCAGCCTAGAGTCAAGAAAGAAAAATCGGGAAACAAGAAAAATAATCAAAAAAAAATTTGTAAATATTAAATAAATAAATTGAATATTTTATATATTTTATAATATTACAAATAAAATACAAAACTCTTTAAAACAAAACTTATTGTTAATAAATATAAATATATATATATATATATATATTATTAGGTCAACGTATTGAGAAAAAAATAATAATAAACTTATGTTATTCTATTTAATTGCCATAGAATAGAATACTAAAGTTAATTACTTGAAATTCATCCAAGCATATGAATCTCGCTATATATTCGTAGTATATTCGTTTTACCAAGTGTTGCAATATTTGTATTCTGTTTATTTGCCACCAACAAATTGAGTTTTTGTTGGGTTTTGCTGCTGCTGCTGCTCGTGTTGTTTTTATGATCGTATCATAACAACATTTATTGGTTTAGTTTCTGGTTTGATTGCATTTGTTATTATGGACTGAGCGCGTTTATTGGCTTTTTCGCGCCATAGCTTAATGACTAAAACATTTACGAGTGCAGCCCGTAGCTCGGTAGCATTATTACGAGAAAAAAAAAATAAAAAAAAAAATCAATGACTTAGGGAAACATATACGTTTCGACGAACTTTAAGTATTAAGACTGTAAGGCATCGACATTTTGTTATTTATTTAATTTAAGCTAACTTGTGTTGTAAGTCGCGTCTCTTTCTTCTTATTTCCTACACATAACTTTTAGTCAAGAATTCGCTATTAATAGTACTTTTATTTAAGGCATAGTGCTTATCAGTTGTCTGTCGCCAGTTTGTCTGTTGCTGTCTTTTGAAAAAAGCCGCAAAAACTACCCAGCTTCGTGTCATATCCTTCCCATTCTATCCATCAAATTCGTATACTTTATTGACAAGCAAGCAAGTAAGAATAAGTCTGTGTTATTTTTTGTCCATAGTTGCTGATAATGCGAACAATTTACGCACAGACCATTGACGCAGAAGGCTTTGGGTCTGAATTTTACATAAATTGAATAGAAAACAGTCTAAGTTTCTAGCTAAGCTATACACACACACACACACACACATACATACTATACAAATTTCTGAGGGAGTGTACACTCTTTACTTTTTGCTTCATTTGATGCCATTGTCCATGGTCACAATTTCGTTGTCGGTCCAAGCGGTTGCTCTAAATTCTTGTCTTTATGTAATTGGTGTTAACAACATCAGCAAAACGACCTTAGTCTTATTCGCATTCGCTGTCGTAGTCACAATCTGTGAGTCGCTGCGGAATCCAGTCACAGTTCTAGTCGCAGTTTACATGGTACAAAAGTCATTTATGCAAAATGCTGCTGGCAGTTGACAGCAATTGAAGCAAAAGGAGACTGAAGCAGCACAGTCCTTGATAATTGAATGTATTGTTCTTAGAATATTGTGTTTTTGTCATTCTTATGGAGTCTGAAGGAAAGTCAACAGAGCTAAAGCATAGCATAGCATAGTATAGTATAGTCTATGGAGTCTAAGAGTCGGCGTCATAGTCACAGACACTATAGAAATGGACCACAGACATGCGACTGCTTTATTGGCGTGCTTAATTCATGGTTCTGTTTATGAGTCAACTTAAAGCTAAATGTACTTTATATATACATACAGTATATACTGTATATATGTATATAGTATATATATTATATTCGCTGATGACGCACTTTCGGCTTTTTTTTGGTAGTATGCTCAAAATGGCCTTGTACTTGACTTCGTCATCAGACAGTAAAATCAACCTGTTGAAATGAGATTTATTTTGCCATCATCTTATGTAAAATGTTATACACTTATTATTTGACTGACTTGTCTTGCTTTGTCAATCAAACAGTAAATATTTAATGCATGCAAATAATAAATTTTTGTTTTATAGACTTGCATAATAAATGAAATAAGATATTAAATATACTATATATACATATACATATATATATATTTATATCTATTTAAATGTATTTATTAATAAGTTGATTGCTTACAAATATATTACTGTCGTAAATAATCTTCTTTCGAGGCATATCAATCAACTAGTACAGCAAAGATTCAGACATGAAAATCGAAAGAATTAAGTCCTTAACTTCTTGCCTTGTGTATTTATAGCTCGCTTGCTTTGACAAAATTACTCAATTTGTTTTCTCTCTCTCTCTCTTACACTATCTCTCTCTCTCTCTCTCTCTGTCTCACGCTCTCATTGTGGTATTGATGACTATGTCAGGACAAACATACAAGCAAACATACAAGCAAAAATCGAAAGAAACCAAACCAAAAACCGATGCAGACCAGACCAACACCCACTGGCAGCAAAAAGACGCTTCAGGCCAATTTACATGTGGCCCAGTCAACCACTGTAATTGTGGGTTTTGTGTGTGTGAGTGTGTGTAGGTGTTGATGTGTGCCTCTGTGTGTGTAGGTATGTATGGCTGGCTGTCTGCTCGGGTGCGTGGGAATTACACCTGAGGCCACTTTGAAGAGGGCCTCTAAGGCATGACTTTTGTGTAGCGGCTGTTGACTTTTCACATTGCCTCACTGCTCATAGCTTACAGCTCACAGTTAACAGCAGACAGCTTACAGCTCACCCTTAAACAAATCACCTTTTATTATAACGCATTAATCATACGCAATGTGCTTCAAGTTGCTTTAAGCGGAAGTGCAAAGTTTTTCTAGCAAAAAGCAAACAGAATCCAAAAATTTATGCACATTTCTTTATACAAAGTTTTCTTTCTATTTCATCAGATTTTCAGAGACCTTTTAATTTTTTGTATTTTTGTTATCGTTGTAGCCTGATGTTGCCTACTTTTGTGCTTGGCAATAATTTATGTCCAGGTGTGCAGCAGCTCTAATTGCGTGATAAGTTTTACCAATGAGCATTCAATGTTTGTATTTCGTCGTGCTTAACTGAATGTGCTATCAGCCATGCCGTTTTGTTACGATTGACGTCAATTTTGGCCGTCTCTGTGTTGACTGCCAATTTGCTGTTTGCTGCTGTTGTAAAGTTTACTAAGCTGAACTAGGCTGAGCTCCAAGAGCTTCGTCTTAGAGAAGTGCTTAAGGACGGCAATTGATTTATGGCTATCGCTTATTAACAGCAATTTTGTGCCGACAAAACGGGGAAATCGAAACTGTGTTTTGCGACATTTTTGTGCTAAAAGAACAACTGAATAACCGAGACCAAACAATGAAACAACAAAATATTGTAACAACTCAATTTGGCTGCCTTTATTCAAGCATATAAAAGTTGGCTACTTGAAATTCTTGGCTCATCGTTGCACTTTGGCACAGTGTGCTAAACTCTTGTATACTTTTAAGCTATTGTTTGCGCTGGGTAACCGCAAAAATCCAACATCGAATTCACAATGTCGCAGTGTTTCTTATAAAAGCAACAATAATAATAATAATAACAACAACAACAACAACAACAGTATCAGCAACAGGAACAGCAACAATAACGATGACAGTTTGGGAGTATCGAAAGTTCGCTTAGCTTGCACATGGCTCAAATGTCTTTGGGCGGTTGTTTTTTTTTTTTGGATGAGTTTATAGCAACGAGTATGCAAGGGCCATGCATTGCCCGTCCGTGTAGCAGTTGCAAGAGTGCTGTTAGAGTGCTGCGGCAAAAACTGGCAACTGCGATACGATCCGAGCACGCTGAGTGGCATGCAGCTGCTTAATGCCAGGCAACCAAGCGGCAGGGAGTCTGTTTATCTTAGCGCTGTCAGCGGCAAGCGCACTTCGACATTTAGGCAATCCTACGAAATGGCGGCAAAATGGACAAAAAAAAAAAACGTAAACGAATACGAATTCTCTCTGCGACAGTGCGTTTAAACATTTCGTATTCAAACACACAGAAAAAAACAAAACGCCAGCTGACTTTTAGCCAGCATAAGAGCATGTTTCCTAGGCAATGTAGGCGTGCCATCTGCTGAGTGCCGAGTATGTGGGCGTTAGTAATATCCAACCGGAAAATTGAGAAAGTGGAGCAAAACCAAAAGCTGGAGCAAAGGTTTAAAGGGAAGTGCGACGAACAACAACAAAAATCGCAACCACAAGCATAAGCATAAGCACAAAAACACAAACCAGAAGCAGAAGCAGAAGAACATCAACGAGCGAAAATATCAAGATGTCATAGCAAAAGTTTGAATTTAAATTCGGGACACCGAACAACAAATTAATGCGCAAAAATTGTGATTTTGATTAAGAGTGAATGAAAATAAATGGCAGCGTTAAAAGTAACAGTAAATGGTTGAATGAAGAGACGCCTATCCCATCCAATGATAGCCACATTAAAATGCTAATTTTCAACATGAAATTGACTATTATTAAGAAATGGCATTAGAATATATTGAGCGAGCGAATTTTTTATATTCCTTATATTCATTCATGCAGTCTATTTTTTTTCTTTTTCTTTTTTTATTTTTTATATGTTTCTTTTGCTTCTTGCGATATGAATAGTTGAATAGTTGTTGTTGTTTGAATGCTAAACTTAGGCAACTTTAAATGTTTTGTTTTTTATTCTTTAAGATTATATTTTGATATATACACACACTGACTATCTCTAAGTTGCTATGAGTATTTATGAATACTTTAATATGAGAATATGAGTATATACATATTATCTTTTATATAAGAAATATTAAAATTTGTATCTCTCAGTGTGTTGTTTGCCTCCTCAGAGAATTACTGTAATTTATTAATTATTATAAATGTTTCAATTTTTATATTTTTCATCATACATTTTCAGTTGGCAATAGTTACAACTGCTCGAAAACATTTTTAAGCATAAAATGCTGCTATAATAACCTTAAAGTTATATACAGTTTGACAGCGTAGTCTGTTGACCAGCTGGCCAACCTCAACTAACACTGTTGCCGCAATCCCCACTGTGTCTCATACTCCTTTGATTAATGAGCGCGTTATAAATTTGCACATCGCGCACACAGAACGTTGAAAGTTGAGTTGAGGCGATGAGAGTTTTGGTAATGAAGGTAACTGCCGTTTACAGACGGTTACGCCTGAGGGACCGGTGCCTATTGCCGTTGCTGTTGTCGGTGTCTGTGTCGGTGCTGGGACCAAGACCGGGACCGCCAGTTGGTCGGCCATTTTCTGGCAATAAACTTGCAATTAATGGACGCCAAATGAGTTTCAATGGCCAAGCCTGTGGCCGTTTTGTGATTTTGCCTTTTGTACGTCGCAGGTGTTTCAGTCTGTTTGCTTGGCTGGCGGTTGCTCTATGTTCACAGTAAACGCACGCAAACGATTGCAGACAAACATTTACACACAAACACACACACAAACACACACAGACTCACACAGACATCTCATGGTGTTGACGTACTAAAATCAGCACAAAGTACAGTCCAATTTAAATGGTTGGCCTTAATTTCTGAGTTTTGGAAAACACGAAAACAAAAAACAGAAACAAAAAGCTATTCAAATGTCAAGCTTAATTTCCATTACCACTTGACTGCTTACCTAAAATAGAAGTTAGATATTTTTTTGCCTCCTTAAACCAAACCCAGAATCCAATTTATTTCAAAATCATCTTTGTGTTGTTGCTGTTGTTGTTGTTATAAATATGTAAGATTATTTTAGTCATAACTGTTTATTTGTAACATAAAGCAAGAATTTTTTCTTTCCCAGAAAATTGTCATGATTACGAACTAGTTTATCTTCACAATTTTGCCAAATGAAGTTTTTGTTAAATTTTTGTGTTGCCAAGTAAATTTTTGCAGATTTGCTTAATGTCCGCACGGAAACAAAAGTTATTTGCAGCTGCTTTTCGTCTGTAGCAATTTTTCCTTTTATGGCCAAAGGCAAATTTTTTTTTTTTTCTTTTGTGCTATTTGCAAATGTATCTAACAAGCTGTAAACATTTTGGTGGCAGGTAGCTCTTGACGTTCAATTTGTAGCAAAAGACTCTGACGTACGCAACACACACAGACACACATACACAGGCACAGAAACGTATACTTGATACTCATAGAAATATATATGTATAAACAGACAACAAACATGCACAAAGGCTAAAAGACAACAGGCAAATGCCTGGCGTTGGCAATGACTTTGACTTCCGTTTCCGCTTGTAACAAAAAAAAAAAAATAATAATAAAAACGCTTGAAGCAATAAAGTTAATAAAGAGAAAACCAACTTTTTGCGTTTGTTTAAACAAGATTTGAGCCCGTTTACGTTTACGTTCACGCAAAGGACTCTGGCAGTTTTTGTTATGCTAACTTTGGCTCTAAGCTAATTTAGCTAATTTTAGCAACTCTCCAACAGTCATTGAAGCTAAACTTAGTTAAATTTAACAGTCGCTTGACTAAATGGAATTATAACTGCGTGTAATCGTGTGTCCACCAAATTATGCCGATAAGATCAGTAGGAAATTTACCGTATACTGCCTTTAAGTGCAATAGTCACCATTTGGCAATTGCTGTTTGCCAATGGTCAGCTATTGCACTTAAAGGCAGTAACAGACGCCATTTTTAGGCTCTAATATTATATATACGTATTAGTGTGTGTGTGTGTGTGTGTTCGTGTGTTAGCCATTTATTTTAATATTATGTTTCGGTAACCTTTGCATATGTAATAAAAGCAAAACTTCAAAGTAAATGGCTTTAGACAGCTGAAAATGGTTGCATGCATAACTCGATGTATAACTTTTTTCAGCGATTATCTCTTAAAAGCTCTGTCAGACATGAGCGCCATATTGTACCACTGTGCAGTATGCGGTGTGCGGTATGCGGTATGCACTGTGCAGCATTGTAAGTTTTGCTTGTACACGTTAACTTTTGAAGTACTTATATGAACAGTTCGCTGAGTTTACAGTTCTTCAAGTTGTCTACACATTTTCTTGCAATGTTCATTTTTTTGTATCTCAGTGTGAGTTGACGATGTTCATGCGATTCATTCTTTCATTCATTCTATGTTGTTGTTTTGCTTGTTGTTATTGCCCGCTGCGCAAAAAGTTGCAAAATGTTCATATTTTTATTTCCGCTCCATTGCTCAATAGTCCTTATAGTTTGGCACGTTAAGCTGACTTCCTGGATAAGTTGAGACTGAAGGCTGACTGAAGAGAATACGGATGTGCAAAGTACAGAAAAAACTTAAGCCATAGTCTTTGTTCTATTTATTTTTGTAGTACTGCAACAACAGTTGTTGTTCTTCTCGGCAACCAAAAAAAAAAAAAAAAAAAATATAGAAATAAAAATAAATAAAAAAACAACTGGGGGTGGGGGAAAAAAAAACTATTCAAAGCATGTAGAAAGAAATGCCTTATGGGAATTGAAAGTGTGGCATCACAACGTTAGTCGAAGGTCATATACAACTAAAATGACAATATTTAAGAATCTTGCATATTTATAACAACAACAAGAACAGCAACAACACAAAGATGATTTTGAAATAAATTGGATTCTGGGTTTGGTTTAAGGAGGCAAAAAAATATCTAACTTCTATTTTAGGTAAGCAGTCAAGTGGTAATGGAAATTAAGCTTGACATTTGAATAGCTTTTTGTTTCTGTTTTTTGTTTTTGTGTTTTCCAAAACTCAGAAATTAAGGCCAACCATTTAAATTGGACTGTATTTTGTGCTGATTTTAGTACGTCAACACCATGAGATGGTTGCGTGAGTCTGTGTGTGTTTGTGTGTAAATGTTTGTCTGCAATCGTTTGCGTGCGTTGACTGTAAGCATAGAGCAACCGCCAGCCAAGCAAACAGACTGAAACACCTGCGACGTACAAAAGGCAAAATCACAAAACGGCCACAGGCTTGGCCATTGAAACTCATTTGGCGTCCATTAATTGCAAGTTTATTGCCAGAAAATGGCCGACCAACTGGCGGTCCCGGTCTTGGTCCCAGCACCGACACAGACACCGACAACAGCAACGGCAATGGGCACCGGTCCCTCAGGCGTAACCGTCTGTAAACGGCAGTTACCTTCATTACCAAAACTCTCATCGCCTCAACTCAACTTTCAACGTTCTGTGTGCGCGATGTGCAAATTTATAACGCGCTCATTAATCAAAGGAGTATGAGACACAGTGGGGATTGCGGCAACAGTGTTAGTTGAGGTTGGCCAGCTGGTCAACAGACTACGCTGTCAAACTGTATATAACTTTAAGGTTATTATAGCAGCATTTTATGCTTAAAAATTTTTCGAGCAGTTGTAACTATTGCCAACTGAGAATGTATGATGAAAAATATAAGAATTGAATCATTTATAATAATTAATAAATTACAGTAATTCTCTGGGGAGGCAAACAACACTCTGAGAGATACAAATTTTAATATTTTTATATAAAAGATAATATATACTCATATTCTCATATTAAAGTATTCATTAATAGTCACAGCAACTTAGAGATAGTCAGTGTGAGTATATATCAAAATATAATCTTAAAAAATAAAAAACAAAACGTTTAAAGTTGCCTAAGTTTAGCATTCAAACAACAACAACTATTCAACTATTCATATTGCAAGAAGCAAAAGAAACATATAAAAAATAAAAAACGAAAAAAAAAAAAAAAATAGACTGCATGAATGAATATAAAGAATATAAAAAATTCGCTCGCTCAATATATTCTAATGCCATTTCTTAATAATAGTCAATTTCATGTTGAAAATTAGCATTTTAATGTGGCTATCATTGGATGGGATAGGCGTCTCTTCATTCAACCATTTACTGTTACTTTTAACGCTGCCATTTATTTTCATTCACTCTTAATCAAAATCACAATTTTTGCGCATTAATTTGTTGTTCGGTGTCCCGAATTTAAATTCAAACTTTTGCCATGACATCTTGATATTTTTGCTCGTTGATGTTCTTCTGCTTCTGCTTCTGCTTCTGCTTTTGCTTCTACTTCTGGTTTGTGTTTTTGTGCTTATGCTTATGCTTGTGGTTGCGATTTTTGTTGTTGTTCATCGCACTTCCCTTTAAACCTTTGCTCCAGCTTTTGGTTTTGCTCCACTTTCTCAATTTTCCGGTTGGATATTACTAACGCCCACATACTCGGCACTCAGCAGATGGCACGCCTACATTGCCTAGAAAACATGCTCTTATGCTGGCTAAAAGTCAGCTGGCGTTTTGTTTTTTTTCTGTGTGTTTCAATACGAAATGTTTAAACGCACTGTCGCAGAGGGAATTCGTATTCGTATTCGTTTACGTTGTTTTTTTTTTTTTTTTTGTCCATTTTGCCGCCATTTCGTAGGATTGCCTAAATGTCGAAGTGCGCTTGCCGCTGACAGCGCTAAGATAAACAGACTCCCTGCCGCTTGGTTGCCTGGCATTAAGCAGCTGCATGCCACTCAGCGTGCTCGGATCGTATCGCAGTTGCCAGTTTTTGCCGCAGCACTCTAACAGCACTCTTGCAACTGCTACACGGATGGGCAATGCATGGCCCTTGCATACTCGTTGCTATAAACTCATCCAAAAAAAAAAACCGCCCAAAGACATTTGAGCCATGTGCAAGCTAAGCGAACTTTCGATACTCCCAAACTGTCATCGTTATTGTTGCTGTTCCTGTTGCTGTTGCTGATACTGTTGTTGTTGTTGTTGTTGTTGTTATTATTATTATTGTTGCTTTTATAAGAAACACTGCGACATTGTGAATTCGATGTTGGATTTTTGCGGTTACCCAGCGCAAACAATAGCTTAAAAGTATACAAGAGTTTAGCACACTGTGCCAAAGTGCAACGATGAGTCAAGAATTTCAAGTAGCCAACTTTTATATGCTTGAATAAAGGCAGCCAAATTGAGTTGTTACAATATTTTGTTGTTTCATTGTTTGGCTTCTCGGTTATTCAGTTGTTCTTTAAGCACAAAAATGTCGCAAAACACAGTTTCGATTTCCCCGTTTTGTCGGCACAAAATTGCTGTTAATAAGCGATAGCCATAAATCAGTTGCCGTCCTTAAGCACTTCTCTAAGACGAAGCTCTTGGAGCTCAGCCTAGTTCAGCTTAGTAAACTTTACAACAGCAGCAAACAGCAAATTGGCAGTCAACACAGAGACGGCCAAAATTGACGTCAATCGTAACAAAACGGCATGGCTGATAGCACATTCAGTTAAGCACGACGAAATACAAACATTGAATGCTCATTGGTAAAACTTATCACGCAATTAGAGCTGCTGCACACCTGGACATAAATTATTGCCAAGCACAAAAGTAGGCAACATCAGGCTACAAAAAAAAACAAAAATACAAAAAATTAAAAGGTTTCTGAAAATCTGATGAAATAGAAAGAAAACTTTGTATAAAGAAATGTGCATAAATTTTTGGATTCTGTTTGCTTTTTGCTAGAAGAACTTTGCACTTCCGCTTAAAGCAACTTGAAGCACATTGCGTATGATTAATGCGTTATAATAAAAGGTGATTTGTTTAAGGGTGAGCTGTAAGCTGTCTGCTGTTAACTGTGAGCTGTAAGCTATGAGCAGTGAGGCAATGTGAAAAGTCAACAGCCGCTACACAAAAGTCATACCTTAGAGGCCCTCTTCAAAGTGGCCTCAGGTGTAATTCCCACGCACCCGAGCAGACAGCCAGCCATACATACCTACACACACAGAGGCACACATCAACACCTACACACACTCACACACACAAAACCCACAATTACAGTGGTTGACTGGGCCACATGTAAATTGGCCTGAAGCGTCTTTTTGCTGCCAGTGGGTGTTGGTCTGGTCTGCATCGGTTTTTGGTTTGGTTTCTTTCGATTTTTGCTTGTATGTTTGCTTGTATGTTTGTCCTGACATAGTCATCAATACCACAATGAGAGCGTGAGACAGAGAGAGAGAGAGAGAGAGATAGTGTAAGAGAGAGAGAGAGAAAACAAATTGAGTAATTTTGTCAAAGCAAGCGAGCTATAAATACACAAGGCAAGAAGTTAAGGACTTAATTCTTTCGATTTTCATGTCTGAATCTTTGCTGTACTAGTTGATTGATATGCTTCGAAAGAAGATTATTTACGAGAGTAATATATTTGTAAGCAATCAACTTATTAATAAATACATTTAAATAAATATAAATATATACATATATATGTATATATAGTATATTTAATATCTTATTTCATTTATTATGCAAGTCTATAAAACAAAAATTTATTATTTGCATGCATTAAATATTTACTATTTGATTGACAAAGCAAGACAAGTATGTCAAATAATAAGTGTATAACATTTTACATAAGATGATGGCAAAACAAATCTCATTTCAACAGGTTGATTTTACTGTCTGATGACGATGGCAAGTACAAGGCCATTTTGAGCATACTACCAAAAAAAAGCCGAAAGTGCGTCATCAGCGAATATAATATATATACTATATATATACAGTATATACTGTATGTATATATAAAGTACATTTAGCTTTAAGTTGACTCATAAACAGAACCATGAATTAAGCACGCCAATAAAGCAGTCGCATGTCTGTGGTCCATTTCTATAGTGTCTGTGACTATGACGCCGACTCTTAGACTCCATAGACTATACTATACTATGCTATGCTATGCTTTAGCTCTGTTGACTTTCCTTCAGACTCCATAAGAATGACAAAAACACAATATTCTAAGAACAATACATTCAATTATCAAGGACTGTGCTGCTTCAGTCTCCTTTTGCTTCAATTGCTGTCAACTGCCAGCAGCATTTTGCATAAATGACTTTTGTACCATGTAAACTGCGACTAGAACTGTGACTGGATTCCGCAGCGACTCACAGATTGTGACTACGACAGCGAATGCGAATAAGACTAAGGTCGTTTTGCTGATGTTGTTAACACCAATTACATAAAGACAAGAATTTAGAGCAACCGCTTGGACCGACAACGAAATTGTGACCATGGACAATGGCATCAAATGAAGCAAAAAGTAAAGAGTGTGCACTCCCTCAGAAATTTGTATAGTAGTATTCATATATATATGTATGTGTGTGTGTGTGTATAGCTTAGCTAGAAACTTAGACTGTTTTCTATTCAATTTATGTAAAATTCAGACCCAAAGCCTTCTGCGTCAATGGTCTGTGCGTAAATTGTTCGCATTATCAGCAACTATGGACAAAAAATAACACAGACTTATTCTTACTTGCTTGCTTGTCGATAAAGTATACGAATTTGATGGATGGAATGGGAAGGATATGACACGAAGCTGGGTAGTTTTTGCGGCTTTTTTCAAAAGACAGCAACAGACAAACTGGCGACAGACAACTGATAAGCACTATGCCTTAAATAAAAGTACTATTAATAGCGAATTCTTGACTAAAAGTTATGTGTAGGAAATAAGAAGAAAGAGACGCGACTTACAACACAAGTTAGCTTAAATTAAATAAATAACAAAATGTCGATGCCTTACAGTCTTAATACTTAAAGTTCGTCGAAACGTATATGTTTCCCTAAGTCATTGATTTTTTTTTTTATTTTTTTTTTCTCGTAATAATGCTACCGAGCTACGGGCTGCACTCGTAAATGTTTTAGTCATTAAGCTATGGCGCGAAAAAGCCAATAAACGCGTTCAGTCCATAATAACAAATGCAATCAAACCAGAAACTAAACCAATAAATGTTGTTATGATATGATCATAAAAACAACACGAGCAGCAGCAGCAGCAGCAGCAAAACCCAACAAAAACTCAATTTGTTGGTGGCAAATAAACAGAATACAAATATTGCAACACTTGGTAAAACGAATATACTACGAATATATAGCGAGATTCATATGCTTGGATGAATTTCAAGTAATTAACTTTAGTATTCTATTCTATGGCAATTAAATAGAATAACATAAGTTTATTATTATGTTTTTCTCAATACGTTGACCTAATAATATATATATATAAATATATATATATATATATATATATATTAATATTTATTAACAATACATTTTGTTTTAAATAGTTTGTCATAGCTTTATTTGTAATAGTATAAAATATATAAAATATTCAATTTATTTATTCAATATTTACAAATTTTTTTTGTTTATTTTTCTTGTTTCCCGATTTTTCTTTCTTGACTCTAGGCTGAAAATCAATAGGAATTATACATTTTTAATCATAATGTAACGTACTTAAAACTTACGTTTAACACACTTAATTTTTGTTCTTCAGTTTCCTTTTGTGGATTTTGCAAGCGTTGCACCTCCGCGATTCTTTTATGAAAATAAGGTATACGGTTTTGATAGAACTTTAAGTCATTCACGGCTTTATTAACTTTGCTTTGCATCTTGGCATTTTCAATTGAAATTTCAGTCAATCTTTGCTCGAATTTAATTTTCAAAGCATCGATACATTTTTTTAAGTCTGAGATTTCCATGTCATAAAAGCTAGAGTTGCATGCCCAAGGAAATTCATTCTCTTTTCCCTCAGTCAACATGGACAAGACATCATTGTTAACTTTCTGTTAGAGAAAAATATAAACAAAATATTTATGATTTCAGTAATTTAAGGAATAAAATATATAATTTAATTATTATTTTTTACCTGATTATTTTCCGCCTGCTCCAGCAAACTATGCTCCCATTTAATGGGAATTGGCGCCCTAATAGGAAAAGTAACTAAAAAAATACATAAATATAATAATAACAATTACTATTATTAGTCATATAATCCTTCAAATAATACTTACAGTCGCTATAATCAAATTTTGACTCAACTGCTATTTGTCTCTTACTACTAGGTTTCACAGAACAGGTTTTTCTCATGGTCATCATCACAGTTTCCGCATGCTCTTCTTCAGCCGCATTCTTTGTGGTTGTCAATAGTTCCGTAATATCCGTTTCTGCATATCTATAAAAAATTTTGATATAATTTATTGAATTTATTTATTCAAAAATCTTACTTTATCAGTAACATTGAGCTATTGCAAATATCACGTTTCCTTCTATAATCCTCGTCAATGGCATCAACCAAGCGTATTGTTTCGCCCAAGTCTGTGTGAAACTTAAAGGATTCCATTTGATCACCAAGTTCTCTTTCTATGATATCTATATATGTGCTGGTGCCGTAATTAAAGCGACTTAAATAATCTGTTATTGACCAACTGAATATGCGGAAAGATTTATCCAAATGAACATCCTTGCGCCAGTATTCATGCAAAATACTTAAACGATTCTTAAGCTCAGCAATTGGCAATGCAACAGCCACATGGCCAATGGCTATAGATGCATCCCGAAAGCAGGCTCTCATTAAATTATATAAGTGTGGTTCTTTTGGTGTTTGTTCCAAACTTCTGGATGAATAATCTTGGGAGTCTACAGATTCTTCTTTTAAATATACAAAATATTTCAAGAACTCTTTAAGTAATTCATCACGATAGTTATCGTTATCTTTGTTCATTATTGAAGCTATTCTTTGTTTATTCCTATACTACTATATGTATATATGTATGTATATATGATTTTAGTGTTCTTCTGATAGTGTTGTATATCGTAGAGTATTTGGATATATAAATTAGTGTATAGCATTTATTTTATCTTTTATTGTGATTTACTGTCAAATATAAAAACAGGTTACTGTGGTAATAAAAAAAAAAAAAAAAAACTTAAAATAGTTTATATTGTTTTTATTTTTAATGTATCTACAAGAATAAAAAAATATATAAATTATACATGTACATATATGTATAATGCAACTGTAGACAAAAAAAAATATTAGAAAAAAAATAAATGATTCCTGTTAAATTTTCTTCTTTTTCTTAGCATTCTTCTTTTTCTTTAATTTTGATTTGCGTGACAATTTTCGTGGAGCCTCTTCAACAGGCTGAAAATCAACCTGCAAGGCAACAATTAAATAAAAATTTGATGTATTAAAAAGAATATATATTAAATTATATTTCTTAAAACAAAATAATTACCTTCTTCTCCATCTTTGACTGGTTAATCATATCTTGCACTTCTGCAACTCTCTTACGAAAGAAAGTAACTTGATCTTGATAATAAGATAGTTCACCTAATGCCTTACCAGCTTTGCTTTGCAATACTTCGGATTGATCTGAGAGATACATTAAATTGCTTTCTAATGCATTTTCTACTTCAGTAATACGTTTCTTTAAGCCAGCTATCTCCATATAATATGCTCTATACTTAACATCCCAAAGGTCAGTCGATTTTCTTATTTCTTTTGTTACGTCTGCCGTTTTGTTTGCCAATTTCTGCCAAGTATAACCGTAATGTTATTTAAATATTTTATCGATTTTTTAATAATTCATTTAATATTTAATATAGTATTTACCTGATAAATTTCTGCAGATTTCATTTTAAACTGTTCCACTAAAGTTTGCTCCCATTTAATGCAATAACGTGCTTTAATTGGAAAGGATACTACAAAAATAATATATAATTATAAATATTATTAATACTTGAAAATAATAATAAATATATATAAAAAATATTTACAGTCTGAAAAATCAATTTTAGTTTCAAGTGCATTACGTTTCCAACGATTAGGATCGGCCGAACGTGGTGTCTTTAATGTTTCCATCATAGACAAATAGTTATCTTTTTGTGCCTGTTTTTCAGTCTCTAGTAATAATTCCATAATATCCATTTCTGCATCTCTAAAATATAATATGAAAATTAATAGTATTATATATTTAATTTTAATATAAACTGCATTTTTTTTTTTTGTGTTTACTCACTTTATAAGCAACATTGAGTTTTCACACATATCTGTATTTTTTATGAAATCCTCATTGACAGCATCAACTAAACGTAGTAATTCACAAATATCCATATGAAATTTATAACATTCCATTTGATTACCAAGCTCTCTTTCTGTGACATCTAAATATGTTTGACTGTGATGCTTGAAGCGTGTAAAATAATCCTTGATTGACCAACTGAACATGCGAAAAGATTTATCCAATTTAACATCAAGATGCCAATATTCACGCATAACACTTAGTCGGCCTGTGAGTTCTCTTAATTGTAGATGTACTGCCATAAATCCGATGGCTGTTATAATATCTCCATAGCGCATTTTCATAATATAAAATATATCTGGTCCTTTGGCGCGATGTCCCACAATGTCAGAACCACGTACTGATCCATGACCTACTGATCCTAAACTTTGTCTAAAAAGTTTCGTAAAGAAATCATCATTTTCATTATCATTATCATCATCATCCAAATCTAAAACATCAAGTTTTTGGCTATCGAAACGCACTTTTTTTGATGATGAACTATCATCGGAATCATCAGCTGCAGTCGCTAACTTTTCATAGGATTTAAGCAATTCTTTAAGAAATGCATCACGACACAAATAAGCTGGTGCTTGTGGCAATGGAAATGTACTTTCCAGCTGAGCCTGCAATTTGCTAATTCTTTCGACCTTCATTGTATACAAAATTATTTTGTTTTTTTTTTTTTTTATTATAGCTTTGTAGTAGTAGTTGTTGTTGTTGTTGTTGTTTTGTGAGTTGTGAATTGTTGATTGTTGTATGTCATGTAACTGGCTTGCTTTGCATCTTAGATTCAACATATTGTAAATAATATTTATAATTTAATTTATAATTCTTATCTTTACATTCTTTAACTATAATTCAATATAATGCAACGTGATGATACAAATTTGTTATTCTATA
Organism: Zaprionus obscuricornis; assembly: GCA_037044475.1. Classification (NCBI taxonomy): domain Eukaryota; kingdom Metazoa; phylum Arthropoda; class Insecta; order Diptera; family Drosophilidae; genus Zaprionus; species Zaprionus obscuricornis. The sequence continues at coordinate 21,491 of JBAMBR010004130.1, forward strand.
TGTATTTCTTTTTTAACTGAAATCAACTGCGATATTGTTATATGCACAGTAATTGCAATTGTCAACAACATTTGGCATTTATGTAAACACTTATGTGTGTGCACGTCTATATATATATAAACCAATGTATGAACTTGTCAGTGATCACAACTTTAATTCATTGCAAATTCACATTCATATATGTATGTGGTAAATATACATTGACATTAACAATTGCAAGCAAATTTAGCCACCATGTTCAATGATTTATTGTGAATTAAATGCGGTTTGCTGTGGTCTACACTCTGTCTATCTGTCTCATTCTCTCTCTCTCTCTCTCTCGCTCTCTCCCTCTCTCATTCTTTGTGTATACATGCAATATGTAATAAGTTTTGTCTGTCTGAATGTTTCGTTTGTTATTGATGACTTTGTCGACATTTCAACACGCTGCATATTGTGACAGCTGTAACGACACTTGACGCCCCCTGCAACTGTCATGCCCTAGGCTTTTGGCTTATACAAATGTATGTATCATACATATAGCACATGCTGAACGCAGCCAAGCTTCTTCTTCTTCTGCAGGCCATACATTTCTGTAGTGTCAGCATCATGTTTTTTTTACGAACATCATAAATCATCGCACTTGGCTAAGCTTAAAGGTAAACGAATAATATAAGAAATTTTCAGATCAAACTTTTTTACACATTTCAACATTACATACAGAAAACTCAACTTCAATTTCACTAATTGTTAAACAAAATGAATGAAAACACTTTTATTTTAATTGAATTTGTGCAGTGTTTAAATTCGACATTTGATCAATGATTTTTCTATTGAGGTCATGTACTACTTCAATTAGATATACTAGCAGATAGATGAGATAGAGAGTATGTAGTATAAACTGTACACTTTTCTCTTACTAAATGAAAACACCAACATCACACATATGCCACATTGCTCATTACGCATTCGCCCAGTGGTAATCATTTCTGTAAACTGTTTTCGATCCGAACATTTACCACATACCCTGCCACAACCCATTGCCATAGAATGGTCCAGCAACCGCACTAACGCATATGCGAAGCACGTAAAAACCTTTTTTGTGGCACATAACAAAACCGTTGCAGGGTGAGTTGTTATTGTGGTTGTGACTGAATGTCTACGTCCGGAATAGACGACAGCCAACATAGTCTTGACTCGCCTGCCAGTCAGCTAACAAATGAAGCACTGTCGATGCTCCAGCAAAACTATTTATATGTACAATGTGCCGCCAAGCCCTCAGCTCTTAGTCAGACCTCAGCCTTCATTGGGTGTGGCCAGGGAGTGGCCAGGACGTGTAAATATATGTATGTATGCATGCATATAGACGGTTACTTCCTTGCATGAGCATCATGGCCAGCTATTTATGGGCAGCATATTTAAACGCATTGTTTGCGTCTATGGCTGGTCGATTGCTGCCACTGTTTTGATTAATAGTCAACGCCAATTCGTGCCGGCACCACGTTAGCTTCTGATCAGTGGACAATGAACAGTACAGACGCCTTGGAATATATATATGCAATGCCGGCAAAAGAAAATCTCAGTACATTCCTTGGTCAAATACAAATACAAATAAAAAAAAAACATAGAAAAAGAAAAAGAAAAAAGCGCAACGTTAGCATAATTGTACGTGCCGGCCGCGTTCCAAACTCGTGGACTAATTGGCTGCAACTTTGTTGGGGTAACTAGCTAAATAGCTAACTAGTTCGCTAACTCCTTTGCCCACACGGCATCATTTGAGCATATACGCCACATGCCACACGCTGCGTCTTTTTATCAGCTGGAGCCACACGCACAAACAATTTAGTTTTAGCTTGGATGCCAGCTTCACGTCCTTTTTTTTTTCTCCTACCGTGCCTTGGTGCTGTGAATAATGTTCCGGGTTTTCTAGCTAAATGCTAAGGACGATAACGAGGACGAGCACAAGCACAAGCACAAGCACAAGCATGATGATAATAATAGCCTCGTTGCTGTTACTCATTCCAAAGATTCTGTTTCATCATCTTGTTGTTATTGTTGGTGCTGCTGTTTTTCTTGTTATTGTTATTGTTGCTGTTGCTGCTGCTGTCGTTGTTGCTTGCGCTTGTTGGCTTAATTGATTTAGTCGAAGCTGCACAGAGTTTAATGGCTGCTCATCATTTATGTTAAGACCTAAAAGGCGTCGACCAGAGTCAAAGAGGCAAAGAAGCAAAAGGATACCAGATACCAGCCGCAGCTTCATCACAGCCGTTGTCTACCTTGATGAGAACATTTGTTGGCACTTAATATTTGCCTCCACTGTGTTACACATTTGACACGCGACGATGACGTTTAAATATATGAAAACCGGTTGGTCAACTTCACCAAACGCCACTTTGCAGCAATTACTTGTACAAAAGTTGCATGCAATCGCGTTTAACTATTGAGTCAACAATGGCAACGGCAACGCCAACGCCAACGCCATTGGACAACGGATATAAGATCATAGTTAACTGACAGAGTTGGGATTCTTGACTGCCAACAAATGACCATGAATGGCATCTTATCTTGTCCTCATATATACTACTATAAGTAGGACGGCATATTAATTATTTATTGGCAGATCAAGCATTCAGAAATTTCAAGAATCTGGATTATAGAATAGTTGCAACATTCAACATAACTATGCAACTCTTGTATACCCTGTAAAATGTTAAACAAAATAATTAATTGTGAAAGTTATATAACAGAACATCTTTATGAGACAGAGATTATTTCTAGTATTTTTTCAAAAACTTATTCAAGTAATTTTATTTTTTTAATTGTAGCGCACCTCGGAATTTCTTAGCTCTATAAAACGCGTCGGAATGAACAGAAAACTAAATTGCGTATTTGATTTGACATATAGCGATGTTGCTAATATATTATATACATATAGTACTTTATATAAATATATATAATATTAATAAGATCAAAGTTGTTAGCTGCAATTGTTGTTGTTGTTGGCAACATTGAAACTTTTGCTGCAATTAACAGTATTTGTACTTGATTTATGCAAGTGCAAGTGCAAGTGCAAGTGCAATGCAAAGTGGAAGCTGCTTCCATTTATAGACAATGTATCTGACAATATCGTTACCGCAACCAACCAACCGACCAACCAACCGACAATTCATCATCGCAATCACATAGAAATTTGTATATAAAGTACTCTAGGGTGTTGACAATGCACTCAGTTTCACAATAATCTTCAACGAGTACAGAGATATATATTGGCAAACTTTCAATTGATTTACTGTCAAAATGAGAACAACAGCGGTAAATATTTCATTGGCCTCATTATATGCAAAAGTCTGATAAAAACGCGATTATCTTCAACTCTGCAGTTGCTGCTGTTTTTAGGCCTTTTTGGCTTTCATTACATGGAGGTGAGCATTGCTCATATTGTGCCATTGGGACTACCTGCGGCTGGAACATATTTATTGCCACATCAGGCACCAGTTGTTTTGGTGGTGCCTGCGGCGCCAGCTGTATCAGCGGGATCAGCAGCCCCGGCAGGCGACAATGGCAGCTATAATCCGCCTGTAGATGTAGATGATGGCTTGTGGAAACCACAACCAGGCCTTGAGGGAGAATATGTGGAATCAACTACTGGAGATGCCAACTCAAATGATGTGTCACTTGTAATTGACAGCTCAGCATCAACAATTGCTGCAGCAGATGCTTCAGGTAACGATGCAGCCGCTGGTGGTGCAGGCGGCGCTGGTCAGGCTGGACAAGCAGGAGGTGTTTTGGGTGGTGCCGGTGGCAGTGGCGGTGCAGGAGGTGATGGCAGCGCTGGTGGTGGTGGAGCTGGGGGTGGCGGTGGCGGTGGTGGCACAGCCACATCCGGCGAGAGCGGACAGAATGGACAACCTGGAGCGCCTAGTCCTTCCGGTGCACAGCCGGATGGCGAAGATGGTCTCGATGGTGCCGATGGACCGGATGGACCAGATGGTTCTAAAGGCGGCAAAGGTGGCAAGGGTGGTAAAGGCGCACGCAATGGTGCTGGTGGTGGTGGCGGTGCCGGAGGCGCAGCACCACAAGCAGGACCACAACCTCCGCCACAGCCAGTACCAGCAGCTATTTTGCTTCCGGCTCCTGTCTGGCCTGAACCGGAACACCACGTCATGTAAGTTAAAGATAAACTACTACAATTGGAACATTATTCATATTATGTCTTTACAGTTCCGTGCTCTAAACAAATGTCAAGTCATGCTCCATAATTTGCCAGATCGACATAGCATTTTAAGTCTCTACTAGCCTAAGGTCTAGTCAATGTGTCATGAATTAAGCATACGAATATTAAAATTCGAAAACTCAAGACCCGCTCTATAATCGTAAACTCTTGCTCGACGCACAATTAAAGCTCGTTACACTCGTCGCCATAAATCTCTTCTACTTTACAAACTAGGACAACCAACAGGCGAACAGAAGCTAGACAAAGTTTAGCAGCAGCTGCTGGAGCTACTGCGCAACGATTCGAATTTATTCTCTCTATCTCTGTCTCTCTCTCTTTGTCTCTGTTCAGCTCTCTGCCCCTTACTAATTTCCTATTTTCTCTCTCGGGGAGGGCAAGTAACTTCGCTTTAGCAATTTAAACTTTTCTCAAATAACAATAAATAAGCTTTTCGTACATGTGTGACCGCAACTGGGCCAAGTCCAAGCATTTATTATTATTACCGTTTTGTGTTGTAGCCAGTTTTGTTGTTATGCATAATTTTATGTCATATTAATATTGCAAAAGCTCTTGACAGCAGCTTGCGAATGTCAAGTGCTGTTCAAATATGCTATATTTTACGCATATGCCTAAAGGTAGGCAACAAAAATTGTCGCTTAATTTACATGGTACACAATCTAATTGGCATGACAGAAAGGGACGGAGAGTATTTGATTAAGAGACAACAAGGGACAACTACGAGAGCAGAAAAATATTAGTTTTCCATTTCAGTATAAGCAAACACACGCATACATACACATTGACACTGTCAATTTGACAGACAGTTTGCAATTTTTTCATTGTTTTATGTGTGCTTGACAGCTGTTGTGTATACGACTTAAATACATACATACATACATACATAGATTGAAATAGATGTACATGTATGTATGTATGTATATATATTTATAGATGACAACTTTGTACTTGGGGGAAGTTCGTAAGGCTCACGTCTACAACAAAAACAAAAAAAAAAAACGGAAAATAGGGGACAAAAATACAAATCAATTTACAGCTACAAAGAGTTGTACGTGAAAAGCTCTCTGAAGCGTCATTTTTGAAACGAAAAGTAGAAAAGAAAGATAAAAAATAGTTTGACTGGCAACAATCATCATCGGCAATCGCATTTTCCATTTCACATTTTCGTTGCTTACTTTGCTGTACAAATACGTGAAACTGTTCAACGCATTTTGAAGCATCAACAACAGCAGCAAACTGAGTTGCATTATCTTTCGTCCTCGTCGTTTTTTTTTTCTTTTTTTTTTGTTTTAGTTTTTTTTGTTTTTTTTCTGTTCTTGTTTAACTTTGTTGCTACAATTGATTGTTGTTTCATTTTATCCATTTGTAGATATTTTTTTTTTTATTCTGTGTACTGTTCAGTCACGCATTTTTTCAGAGATAATTGATACTTTGTTGAACATTGACTCTCTAAATAAACAATTGAAACTCTCGTTACTGAAAATGTCAAAGTACCACAATAAAATATAAAATAAAATTAAAAACTTTGTTTGCACAAAAAGGAAAACAAAATAAATAAATGTAAAAAAAATACACAAATATAATTTTTTTTTTCAGGAAATCATTGTGAAAAGTTTAATTTGGCATAAAAATAAAATGAGATTAGAAAAATTTGAATATTTATTTAAATTATTAAATAATTAAACGATTTCAGAAACCAACGCAATATTATTCAGAATTATATTATAAACCAATTAATTTCACAGCTTAAGCTGCAATTAAATTTTCTTTATGCAGCTCAGATTAAAATAATAAAATAAATAATAACATATTGCTTTCAATCAAAAGGATCATAATATGCATGCTTAATTGAAAAGTAAATAATTTTAAAATAAATAAATACTTTTCAATATTTATAAAAAAAAAATGAGAAAATAAATATATAAAAAAATTAATTTAATTGAAGCTTAAAATTATAGATTAAGGCAATAAATGCTTTTAAAAATGCAACAGCTTGCATAAGAATATAAAGACACAGGATTTGCATATACAAGTATATTCAAATTTTGATCAATTAGGCCATAAATTAACGCCTTAACCATAAATTAAATTGAAGCAAAATATAAAAGCCACTTGAACGAGCAAATATGCAAAATGCGCCAACCAAACGCCCACAAAATCAAAATGCAAAATGTTGGCCAAAACCAAAAAACCAGACAAGAAATGCAAGAGAACCAACTATACAGTGTTGAAAATAGCTTAGTAATTGTGTTATTTTATGGGAATTGGCATTTGCTAGCAATTGTTTATTTAACGGTTCTCGCTGGACTTCTTGCTGTTGTTGTATTAAAGCACTGGGTGCTGGGCTGGAACTGGTACTGGGACTGCAACTGACCCTCCAATTAAGAGCTGTTCTGGCCAAAGGCAAAGCCAGCACCAACAGCTCTAACAGCTTCAACTGATTGCCAAATTGGTGGCAATGCAAATGAGCCGTAAAAACGCCTTGGCGCATTTCTTCAATTCCTATGAAATATGAACGAACAGATAACAAATAAAAAAAAAACGAGAAAAAGAAAAAAGCAAAAATTCGTGGCAAGAAGCAAGAAGCGAATTGTTCAGCACTCAACACCAAAGATTGCAATAATAATGTTGGCAAAAATGATTTGCTTCAGCTACAACAACAACAACAATAACAATAACAAGAGCAATAGCAATAGCAACAGCAACAAAAAGAAAAAATACAATAACAACAGCAACTATGTTGCACATTCACTTTTGATGTGAGGTAAGCCACGCCCCACACTTGTGGCAAGCATAACATTTGCTCGTTTACTCATTCAATCGGTCAAGCTACCGTTGTTGCTGCCACACATTCTGAGGCGAACTGAGGCGAACTGTAACAACTCTTGGCAATTTCAATAATTTCAATTGCATATTTTTGCTGGACCATAATTAAATTAAAAGCCAGATCAACAGTTCAGATCTCTTTGAGATCAGTTTAGATCAGTGAACCGATCCTTAACTACACCTGCTGCAGTAGCATTACCAACTGTGTCTGTGTGTGTGTGTGTGTGTGGCATTGTGTGTCTGACCTCAAGGTCGTTTAAGCTTGAAAATTTACTTCAAATTTATTGTCGTAAATTCAATTGCCAATGCATGTCTAATTAAGTGGCCAAATGTCCTGCCCGGCCAAATTTACAAGCGCTCAATTTACGTGTTAATGTTGCTGTTGTTGTTGGCCAGTTAGGCGTATGCGCTGCATGAACCTTCTGTTATTTATGTGTTGAAAATCGAAAATCGAGTACCATACCTCTTGTACCATGACCTTTGCGTGGGCGACGTAGATTGTTAATTTTTAATTAGTCAAGACCGCCTACCTGCCCTGTAATTGACAGCGGACTGGTGGACTGGCGGCCGGACGGTCGGACGGTCTAGCAAGCTTATTGATTAGTTAGTGCAAAGGTTGCATTTCAATTTATGGCTTACAGGCATGATGCTAGCAAATTAATTCCAGCAAGGCTAATACTAAATATTTCTTCTCTCTTCTCTTCGCAGAAATTGAAAACAGCAACAATATGGACATATACATATGTATGTACATATGTATTATATGTTGCACATAACATATAATATTTGACTTTGAGTTCAGTTAATCCAACACAACCGCAAATAGCTGAAAGCAAACAAATTCTGTTTCTCACGGCGAATACACTGAACACTGAATGTCGCATTTTCGCATTGATTGATTGTTTGTAGATTCCTGATTCACAGAAGCATACAAATATATATACATACATACATATATGTACATGTATGTATGCATATATGCATGTATGCCTATATATATGTATATAGTTCTTTAAGGCTCACAGTGTGCATTCCTTTTCAATGGAACGACGGATATGCATATTTCAATCGCAGCAAGGCAAATAGTTGTTTGTATACACCTACATGCATTCACACACACACATACACAATACTTTTCATTTCATCAATCCTACATTATTTCGAACAAAATATGAATGTGACAAAGCGAATACTGAGTGTTGTACAATGCTTAACATCCCAAATGGCAGTGCAAAAGAGAGAGAAAAGAGAATGTAAATTCCCATAAAATATATAAAATGCAATACATAATATGAATTCTGGGAATTCTGTAACAAAGAGCAAATAAAATTAAATTCATATAATAAACTCGTGCTCATAAATTATTAACTTTCAACATGTAAAAGAGAATTTTATTTTTATACATTGTAATCGCTTATGATGCTGCAGAAGCAGCAAATTCTCTAATATATTAGATCTATATATATATATATACATATATATATATAAAGATCTGTTAATAGAGTAACTTCTAGTCGTATAAATTATTTTCTCTATGCTTTTCTTATTTGTTTATATTCAAAGCAAAATTTGTCGCCCATACGCAATGAATTATTTGAACCGAAAGAGACTAGATAAATATATATTATATATATAATTTTGTATTTACGTTCTGCGCATTTCATATAAATATATATACGAGTATATACTATAAACTCTGCAGAGTACACTCATAATATACAAGTATGCAAATTTCATACGCCTATTAATAATAAGAGTCGAGTTTTTGTGATCAAATACATTTTTGCAGTTTATTTGTCTGTTTGCATTTTTATATAATATATATATATTTTTTTTTATATGTTATATTTATATAGATACATATCTTGTATATTTATACAAGATATATATAGATAATATCAAAAAATTACAACAATTATTTACAACATACTCGTTCAGCATTGCTCAAGTTAAGAAATAGTCAAAGATGGGAAAATGTAGAAATTGAAAGAGCTAAAGTACAGATTGTAGATTGTATAAAGTTGTAGCATGAGAAGATTAATTGATAGATAGAAAGATTATAGAGTAAAGATTGTAGATATATAGAGCTTTCAAAAGTCATCAAATATAATTGAATAGTTGAATGTGTGAGGATATTGGAAAAGGCTTTTGGTACGGGCAAATGAGACAGCAGCTCAAATCTCCCACGTTTAGTTGTTTTCCATTCAAGTGTTCCTTCTCTGTGTGTGTGTGTGTCGGACAGGGACATAGATAGAGACAAAGATAGAGATAGAGTTACAGTTAAGAGTAAATAATATAGAATTGTTGCTGATGGGTAGTGTGAGAAAGACAGTAACATATACGCTAGCTTGCTTCGGTTGTCGTTAGAGTGAAACAAAAGTTATCGGGCAGATTATGTAGGGATGCTCGTCGTTATCGTTGTGGTTATCGGTATGAATGGCTTAAACCAAAACTCTTGCAGACTTTGCCAGATTCTGGACTTAATAGTGATTGTAATGCGCATGATACTGGCCATCATCTTCGTGCGCAGAGCCACCATAATATCCACCATGAGCAGCAGCACCATGACTTGCAGCTGCCACAGCATTCAAATGAGCGGCACGAGCATGTTGCACTTCTGCAGGTTCAACAGGCACGCCATTATGGATGACTGGGATGTGGATGGGACCCTTATGCGCATAGCCACTGGCATAGCTCTGTGCATGGCTCTCGTGGCTGGCATCCCAACGACCATCATAATGACCATCATCCCAAGAGCTGTGAGAACTGCCACCATGCGCGGAGGCCTGAGATAGAGCGGCAAAGTGAGCGGCCTTGGCGTGTTGTACTTCGGGTGTGTCAACGGGAACTCCATTGTGGATCACAGGCACATGGTAGCCACCATGGGCAATGGGAGCAATAGCATGGCCAGAACGAGCAGCAGCATGAGCGGCAAAGTGAGCAGCCTTAGCGTGTTGTACCTCAGGAGTCTCTACGGGAGCACCATGAGCATGAGCAACGTGGCCAAGAGCCTTAGCATGGGCAGCATAATGTTCAGCCTTGGCAGCCTGCACATCGGGAGTATCAATTGGGACACCACCGTGAGTAAGGGGCACATGAGCAGGAGCAGCACCGTAGGCCCAGCCACCACCATAGATAGAACGCTTGTAGAGATGATGACCACCAGCATTGTGTGCAGCAGCGGCATGGGCAGCAGCATGAGCAGCCTTGGCATGCTGAACTTCAGGAGTATCAACGGGCACACCACCATGGGTAAGGACTGGAATATGAATACCATGGGCATGATGGGAAGCATATGGGACATAGGCGGCATGGGCATGAGCAGCAGCATAAAGTGGAGCAGCATGATGTACAGGTGCTTGTGGAAGATTGGTGCCTACAGCATTGAAACCATGATGAGGATCTGCTGTATAGGCCACAGACTGCAGATGACCATGTCCATCGACGTATGAGTAGGATCCACGTGTGGTACCATCATGAGCACGGGTCTCATGCTTCTGTGAGTTAGGATCAGCATAACCATACGAATAGGTATGGCTATGAGGATCTAGATGTTGATATTGTGTAGAGACAGCGCCATGCCAAGAGGCGGACACCGTTGAGATGAGCAGCGTAGCGGCAATCAACTGCAATGACAGAGATAGATTAGCTAAAGCGTAAGCTAATGTTGATGCTGATGCTGATGCCTATACGTAACAGATGACACCACACAACGACGATGCAATAATTACACGAGTCTGTCTGTCTGTCTATCAGTCAGTCTGTCAGTCAGTCTGTCAGTAAGACAAACAACAAAAGTTTACACTGCTGCTCGACTAAGCCAATTTCTCATGTTGCGCATGCGCAAACGTTTCTCTTACATTCTCCTTTCGCCTGCCTGCTAAGTAATCTGCACGTCTCTGACCATCACCATACCGTATGCCATGCCTAGACATACATGTGTATATCTATGTATCTACTATGTACATGTATCTCTATCTCTGTTCACCGTTAAGAGAAGCCGTCATGCGAAACATTTGATTCGATTTGGATTCGAGATACTTGCATTGCATTGCAAGCTAAATTGCTGATATGTATTACCGCATACTGCGGGGGGTGGGGGGGTCCATTATTATGTGAAATTGCCTAAACTAACCGACATGCAACATGTCAACGTCTTATCAACTGAAATTCATTGCTTTATCTAATTCCGAGCAGCTTGTAGTTTGACTTGCTGCTTGTACAACAGTTGAACGAATGCTAATATAAAGGATATGTGCACAGTAATATATGTTCAACATCAGTTAATACACGAACAATAAGTCTGATATAAACAAATTTAATATAAATATTTATATATTTATAGCAAGAATAACATGAAGAAATAATAAATGAAGAAAATTCTTAAGTATTCAAAAATTATAAGAGAATAAAATTGTAAATTTTTATAGCAGGAATAGCATGTGAAAGAATAAAAATTCTCAATGACTATCAAAATATTTGTCTTCGTTTACGCCTAACTGCAATTAGCATATTATCACTTATCCTTTGGCACATGTCTTTACGTATACTTAACGGTTACTCATAGTATTTACTCATAGTAATTATAAATTTATAATCACATATTATTGTTACTTACAAATGGCTTCATTTTTATTCACAAATTATTTGAATCACAATTTGAGTTGTAAAAGAAAAACGATTGTTTGTAATCGTTTGCAAGGAGTGTGGGGTTAAACTGGGAATAAAACAGAAAACTAAATAAGTAAAAACACACACACACGACACACACACTGTCACTGGTCGTTGGTCGCTGATCGCTGTTTTAACCTCCTAGAATCTCGACTAGGACTGTTAACGAACTGTGCTGACTGTTGGCGGGCGGCTCTAATATATACCGCCAGAGACAACGTCGGCTGAGACGCCGGCGACTGCGCAGAAACATAAGCCAAAGCAAAAGCAATACCGCAGCAACATCAATAGCAATAGTTAAAGAAACAACAACAACAACAGTAACAACAGTAACAACAACTGTATGCAACAACAAATCTAATAGCAACAACAATAACTACAATGAGAGCAAAAGCAGAACAATGTGCCACAAAGAGTAATCGAATTACATCGTTAATCGCGGCTCACAGCAAGTTTTAGCCACAGCAAAAGCCAAAGCAAAAGCCGAAGCCGAAGTTAAAACCGAAACCGATGCGAGAAACAAGAAACGAAAAACGAAAAACCGAGCAACGAATGTTGCCAAAGCATGTTGCTAGACATACAATAATATTGCTGACTCTTTAGCGTGCTTACCGCTAGAAAAAAAAGCTAACAAAACTATACATACACACACACATACATGCATACAGATTGATTGTATTGAAATTGTATTTAGAAACTATTGCTGCATTTTGCGTTTGTCACTGCAAATGTTGTGCCATGACCTTGCTTTCGATTGACTCAACGTGTGTTATGGCCACGTCGGAAAAGAATTTTAATTACTATCTGCCAGTTTTGTATTTTTTCTATTTTTTTTTTTTTTTTTTAATTTTATGGTATTTAGCTGCTGATTGTTAACGCTTTTTCGACTCGACTCCCGTGTGTAAGCAATTGAACTTCCGTGCATTGAACAATTAGTATTCATTATTTACTATGAAATTTATGTATGATCTTATCGCACAAACTTTGCCTTTCCAAAAAATGCCTATAGACCACGCCCAAAAACAAAACAAAATAAAAAATAACAACTTATGCTAGCAGACAATCATACATATATACATATATATATATATATATATACATATATATATATCATATATATGTATAGATATGAGACATGGGGCCCGTATTGTCTGTATTTGTGCATGGGCAGCAAATTAAAAAATTCTTATGAATTTACTTGTGCACAGAGAGTACACAACGCTTTAGGGAGTCGAAGTTGCCATATCTTGCTTGCAACATGCCACGGGCCAACAACAACAACTGAAAAGTGAGCAGAAAATCAAAGTGGAAACAACAACAACAATAACAACAATAATAAGAAGCAAAGAAACAGACAAAAATAAAAAAAAATTGTAAACCAATTTCTGGGCGTTTTGCCTCTTTAATCATTGAACTGCATCGAAAAACGGCCGAAACGAAAAAGTTTGCAAATTAAAAATAAAAGCATAGCACACAAAAACAAAACAAAACAAAAGACATAAAATTCAGTCTGTCCAAAATGTAGCAGTTTTGTTGTTGCTATTGTTGTTGTTGTTATTGTTGCCACATGTTGCAGCATTTCTTTAGAGTCCATTCAATCTAGATGTTGCATTTGCCACACTTTGCAATTCTTGTTGTTGTTGCTCTTATTGTTTTACAAAAAGCCAAAACATAAGAAAATACAAATACAAAATCAAGTAAATGAAAATGAATATGAAAAACACAAGAAACACATTTTAATAACGAATGCGCAGAGAGTTCGATCATTTGCATTCGATAGGCGCCATCTACAGTCTCTATATATATATGTGTATGTGTGTGTGCATTGCATGCCACATATCGGCAACTTAATTTACTCAACTTGCCTGCATCGTCAGCAGCAATTTAATTTAAATAAACCAAATACTCAAGTCTCACAGTTGAACTCCCCCAATAAATGTATGAAAAAACACACGCACACTCATACATATACATATGTATCTCATTCTCTCATCTACGTATGAATGAATGACTGTGCGTGTGTGTGTGTGTGTGTGTGTGTGTGTGTATGGGGGCGTGTCGGGTGTGTTTTGACATTTTTGCAACGTGCGCAACATTATAAGTTATATTCCCGTTGTCACCTTCGTTTTCATTTATTAGTTTGCCTTTTTTATCTCTCTCTCGCTCTCTCTCTCTCTCTCTCTTACACTTTTTGCAGCATGTGCCGAATGTTGAATGTTGAATGTTGAATGCCGACATGTGGGCTGTGCTACTCAAGTGCAATATACAGATTTGTTGTATTTGTATTTTACCCACCTATCCTGCAATTTGTGAGCTATAATTATCGTTTTCTATGGGTGCGCTACACTTGAAGCTGTTCAGTTTATTATATTATACGAGTATTATGTATAATATGCATAAATATATAAAGTTAAGAACAGAAAAGTGCTAATTAAATAATTATATTAATTAGTAAAAGAAAACGCTATCATTAGTCTAACACTAAATTTAAATATTCTGCAATAATATAAAATTACAAGTGATAAAAATTATCATTAAAATCTATAATTAAAAAAAAAAAATAAATAATATTAACAAAGAATCATTCTATATTTTAAAGCATTTAATATTTTGCTCTAGTAATAACACTAAGACATTCATTTTATGTATATGTAATACTTAGACATACGTAGAGTAGCATGACATTACAATCTATTGCTATAACTAACATTAATAATGCTACATTATTTAAAGTACAATCAGGAAAATAAATATAATAGACGGAAATTCTTGAAAAAAAAAAATCAACAGTAATATCATGAGAGACTAGACCTCTTCAAATATTATAGTATGTTGTAAGGGCCTTTAATATCTGCATATGGCCCAAATTTATCAAAACACTTTTACAAAACTAGAGATGGAACCGTGAACGAGCACAAAAGCACGACATAAATTTATAAATTATTGAGTCTTAAATAAATTCTAAAATAAATAAAAAAAATTAATTAAAAAAAATAAAAAAATAAATTTATATATTTATTTTTATTCATCACTGATGTACACTAGGCATATATATATATTATATATCATAGCTATAGAAGTTTGCACTCAGTGTGTAATACTCTGGCGTAGGCGTATGCTGACTATTTGTCTTTTTCTTTTATCTCTACTGTTCATGTGTATGCAAATTGTGGCATTCAACAAAAACAGAGTGTAGTGCAGAACAAAAAACGAAATCTGACTGTAAATTGCAGACCAAATGTCTTGTTGATTGCAATGTCTATTTAATTATTCTTGTTTAGATTTGTTGCCTTCTACACATACACATACATATGTATGTATAGTTTACCAAGTGCGAGTACTCGAAATATTTGTAGTAGTAGTTATTACTAGATGTTAAATCTATTGCATTTACATATGATCCATGTCGAATGGCAGGTGTTGCCGTAGACTGCAGTATGGTTGCCGTTTATCATATTCCATATTTATAAGTAAATCATGTTTAATTAATTGCCTCAGCTGTAAAACAACATAATTAACGCAAAATTCTACCACAAATACACCGCGGGTGTTGGCCACTTAACAAAGTTGTCCAATTGTCGACCTGTTGGATCATTAGGCAAATGTGCACAATATATACCGCAACAATCGCCGTCCAGCTCCAATTAAAGCCAATTAATATTTAAATACTACAAGCAAGACAATAAAATGCAACCACCATACGATGCAACAACAACAAGAATAAGCAACACTTACCACGTGGCAATCACCGTTCAAAGTTATATGTGTGTCTGGCCTGGGAAATCAAAGCAAATCCCCAGATTTGGATCTGTCATGCATCAGTGAACCGCAGCTGGCATTGAAACTCTTTGCAATCGGTTTTGCTTTTGCTGCTCGGATTTTGATAGTTATTTGGAAGTCATTAAAGCAACACTCTGCCTTACCCTTGCCTCTGCCCTGCATTGCACTGCACTGCACTGCCCAGCCATAGTTTGCTCAGTGATGCAGTGAAGCGCAACCGACACTCTTTGGCTGACTTTTGGTCAGGCGGATGCAGTTGCTGTTGCTGTTGCTATTGCAGTTGCAGTTACAATTGCAGTTTGAACGAAATTGAGACGCACAAGGGGCGTGACTTATCAACCAACTCTATATGTGTATGTGTATGTGTGTGTGTGGATGTGTTTGTGTGAATGGTGTGGGGTGTATCAATCAATTATTTCATTACCTCTGTCTGGTTTTATTCATTCTTACACAAACTGTTGCTTCAAATATTTGTGGTTAATTACGAAAGCTAATTGCTTAGAAATTATGGCATATCTGAATACAGCATGTTTCTATATATAAAATATTAAACAATATTCAAGAATAAAAAAAACACTTTACATATATTTTTATTTATTTATTATACAATAAAATTAAATGAATGCAAGTATTCAGAAGATATAAATATATTTTATGACTATATATTTATATAATTTATTTTTTTTATAGCTAATCAATTGCTAAGAGCACCCTGTATATTCAGTTTAAGAATTAATTCAATGTGCTAAGCGTGCAACGTTAAAATAAATCATTAAAATTTATGAATTTAATTGCCTTCAATTATTGCCACAGATAAATAATAAAAAAAATAAATGTATAGCAAAATCCAAGCACTTGCACTTGCCAGAACGTTCAGCATTTGTATTGACGCCCATAGACTGGCGGTTACGGTTAATTTACAAGATCTCAAGAGCTCAAGAAAGATCTGTGCGCATTATTTAGAGTTTCTATTTGGATTTGACTTCGCTACAGATTTAGATTTCTCATTGACTGGCAGATAATTCAATTCAATCAACGGTGGCCACCCTAACATGAAATTACGAAAATTATGGCATAAAAAAAAAAACATTGCTAACATGTCATTAGGGTGTTACCCCAACGAGTAGTGGCAGTTGTGTAGCGGTACACGGGGCTGAGCAAGAAGTGAAATGCAATCTTTGGCATTGTATGTGGTCTGCATCTGTCACAAGGCTGTTAACTGCAAACTGCATACAGTGCAAAGTAAAGTTAATTGACAGCAACTAGGGCCAAGCAACTGTCGCGACTTTTGTTGCATAAAATCAAATAAGAAATCGCTTAAAAAAAAAAGAAAAAATAATAGGAAAAAATAGGAAAAGAATTACAATAAATGGAAAAAATGATTGATTGGCGACTTGTATGTCTGCGCATTAGTTTGCAATTTGTCTGGGATGCGATTTGGGTGCAGTTCCTGATGACCGCGTGGGTCGCTACAGTCGCCAATTCTCAAGCATAGATATATGTACCTATGTATGTGTGTATATCTACAAGTAGATGGAAATATCGATATTGATATTAATATTGAATTTTGTGGCCCAGTTGCTGGCACTGGTGCATATGCTGCTGCTGCTGTTGCTGCTGTTGCTGCTATTGCTGCTGCTTGGCAGGTTTTGTTGACTTGGTTTGGTTTTCGTTGATTTTGCGGGTTGGCAACAAACTGTAGCAGCTGCCATCCAACTTTAAGCAATTTGACACGCTTCAAACCTGTATTTTTGGCTGTGGCTCTGTCTTTGGCTCTGTGGCTGGCTCGCTTGCAACATTCGGCCCGCTAGCATTTTTGGGGCCAGTTGTCTCACATTTGAGTGGCGATTCGCCACAGGTGCCACCACCAGGCCAAACCCAACGTCAGCCACCGTCAGATGCCCCACAAGTCCCACGCTTGGCTGTACACTCATTCAACTCGTAAATTGATAGATGCCAGGGGTGGATAGTCCAGTTAAGGATATGCACATGCACGTGCCTGCAACAAAATGTCAAAAAAAATATAAAAAAAAAAAA
This sequence comes from Zaprionus obscuricornis, assembly GCA_037044475.1. Taxonomy (NCBI): domain Eukaryota; kingdom Metazoa; phylum Arthropoda; class Insecta; order Diptera; family Drosophilidae; genus Zaprionus; species Zaprionus obscuricornis. The sequence continues at coordinate 39,015 of JBAMBR010004130.1, forward strand.
AAAAAAACATATATGTATGCTCGCGCGTCGCTTAAGCGTTGACCTCCCAAGCAATTTGACATGGAAATTCTAAGCGACGATAACCAAAAATAAAAGCGCAGAAAAAGAGAATACAATAAAACCGAAATAACGACACATACATATCCATTGCAGGCAGGACTGTAACATGCGAAAAATGACACATAAACCGCACCGCAGCAACATCGTGGACAACCGCATGCACACGGTTATGTCCAAATTCATGTCCATAAAGTGCGCACAAGCGAATGTAATTGGAGGCGCGCACGGGCAACAGGCACGGGTTACTATGGGTAGCATTGCCAGAGGCGCGGTCTCAGTTTGGCCTCTGATATTAAAATTACCAAAAACCGAAAAAAAAGAAGCGAAAAAACAGAAAAGAAAAAATATATTTGTATGTATACGAAAAACAAGAAAAACAAAAGAGAAGAAAAAGAAGTCAACCAACATGCATAAAAATACGCCGAAAGAAAAAAAAAAAAGTCAAGCGTAACTTTGGCGTAGCGTACTGACCACCCGGCGAACCCAAACCCAACACGTCGTCACCAGGTTGATGGGGCAACCTGCACGACTACGTGCGATGGCAGCAGTTGCAAATAAAGTTGCTGCTTACATCAAGTTGCCAAACTAAGCACACAAAATCAAGAGGCAAGTCATGGGCTTGGATTGATTTCGATGCTTGGTCAACGGACTCTGTAGAAAGAGCGAAATAAGGTGAGCATAGATTTTACTGTTGATGCTTCTACTGCTGCTGCTGCTACTACTGCGACTGGTGCTGCTACTGCTGCTACTGCGACTGCTGCTGCTGCTGCTACTACTGCTTTTGCTTTTGTTGATGTTTCTGCTGTTCTTGCTGCTGGTGTTTTTATTTCATTTTTCTTTTTTGCTGTTCTGTTTTCAAGGATGCTGAACCGTAACGTTGGCATTAAATTTAAACATCATAAAATGTTATAAAATACGATGGAGATTTCGCTAGCTGACTCTAGACTCTAAGTTGAGCAGAGAGTGTAGATTGAAGCAGGAAAAAGTTGAAAAGTACTTAACATATAAAAAAAATAGTCGAATACTTACAGATTGCCATCTCTAAAGTATAGCCAAATCTTTTCTTATTTGTATATAAGCACTTGGCCAACTTCCACATGGCTAGCACATAAAAATGTTATAAAAAAAACTACAGGTAGTTGTTTATGCTTGCATGATAACTTATTTATAAGCTGCATTAGCATTACCATAAGCAATTGTCAAGTTTTTTTTAAGGATTTGAAGGCAAAAACAAAGACAAAAAACATCTTGAACAGAAAAATAGCTTAATTGGTATTTTGATAAATGTCTGGAACACGTGTTAGCTTTTCTAGCATCCTTTCATTATTCATCGCATTTGCACATATTCAGGGGGATAAATATATGTGTGAGTTTATCACCGTCACGCATATTTATGCTATGCTCATATTTCTGGCATTTCCATTATTCATGTTTCATTTGAAGGTCACGTTGCTGACACCTCAGCTTGTCCATGTCCAATCACCATTAGCCCAATACGAGAAAACGGTCGTACCTCAATATCAATTTCAGAGAAAAAAGCAAATGTCGCTCAAATGTCTCATGACCTTCTCACTCCCACACACACACACTCTCATTCGCTCTCTCTCTCTCTCAATGTATCTGTTAGTCAATCTCTCAATATATGCCGCTCTCATTTTTAGCTAAACATCTCAATCCAATGCTTGGTCTGACAGTTTCAGTGTCACTTTCAAAATTTACGCAATGACAGGAACTGAAAATGTCCACAATGGCACGGAGCTGCCTACGCAATAACAAAAGGTTACATTTATGTCACAAAAAGAAACTGAAACTTTTCAATTGATTGATCGGATAGGTTAGCTACCCAGGCAGCCAAACGGCCGGACAGTCGAGCAGTCGGGTTGACAGTCAAGACTTTCAAGGTTAATTAGCGTCGAGTTTTCTGAGATTACGGTTAGATTAACTAATGCCAAAAGAACTGATATATAATATTTTCACAAGATGTATACAAATTTACTTTGTCGTGTTTCAATTTGTCATGTTGTATGACCTATGACCCAACGTAAAGTTCATAAAATTAAAAAAGATTAAAAACTAATTATAAAGTACACCAAGAAGTAAAGTGTACAATGTAAAAACAAAATGAAAAAGTAAAAGAATAAAATACACGCGTACACGACAAGAAAAGTTAGAATAAGCACAAGCGTCTCTGTGTACCTTATGTTATCTGGCATCTCTTTAGTCGGCTAATTGCGCGAAAGCGACAAATGATTTACCCAACTCCCCCTCCTACTGCTTCCATTTACTGTGAAAGTCCTTACTTAATTGCCGTAATTGTCTTTTGTTTTTTTTTTGTGCAAAAGCTGTTTAATCGCATTGCTCTATTGCGCAGGTTAATGCAATCTAATTGCTCTAATCGATTTGCATAATCCACAATATGAACAATACGACAATTGAAATTGTCATCAGAAATCACATAGCATGAAATTTGAAAATGTGTCAGACAACGTGTGAAAGTCTGCATAATAATAATTATAATAATACGAATGCGCTTTTACGTATACATAAAGCAAAATTGAGTTAAAATTAAATGAAAATAAATTGCATTTAGTAACCAATAACGCAACTTGTTAATGTGATTAGCGACAAGTGTTGCAAATCGACAGCAAAACAATTCACAAAACCATTCACACACAATAACACACACTCACGCATTTACAACTTCCCATAGACATTCCCACACACACACACACACACACACACACACACACACACACACATAGAGCTAAGACATTTGCGGTGCCGCATTGCATTGGTACTGTTACCAGGTGCGCTGACGCATGCAATTGGCGTATGTTGCGTATACGCAATGTTAAAGTTGTCAGCCTTGAAGTTATAGTACGACCAAAAAAAAAGAAACCAGTTGCAACTTTGCAGCAAGTCGATTAGCAGGAACTTGCGTTGCGTATGCCAGAAAACTGTAAGTCAATGTCATGACTGAAGTTCAACACATTGATTTGCGTAAAACCGTAAATGAATGGATTGACTGACTAATCGATTTGTGAATTAAGTTGAGTTCATTGTATTCATGGAAAGCTATGGCAATGAGTATTGAAAGCTTACTTAGTACATTTCAAGTCATTCACATTTAACGGAAGAGCAATTCTCTTCTTTTTTTTATTTTTTCTTAATTAATTAATTGTTGTATAATCAATTTTTTTTTTTAATTTCAATTGACTCACAAAACAATGGTGACTGCTAAAAAAAATATATATAAAAAAATATTTAGCCAATTCTTTAATTCGACTATTAATAAAAATGTTTTAATTGACTAAAGGAAATTAATTAAATTTTTTAATGCATCATAAAATTTGTAATAAAAAAAATAAAAAATAAAAATAATAATAATCGAAATGTGACACAGTTTAGTATATTTGAAAATATTTATGTATAAAATGAAATAGACAAACGATTATCTAGTAATATGTTTTATCGTTTAATAACAAACGGAACCCAAACGCTTATCCATTAATTGGATATGTATTTCACGATTAATTATAATAGTAGCAGTTTCTATTTGCAATCGTTGTAGTTTTTAGTCTATTTTGGCCATTCAAGTAATAATAATGCACAAGCAGTAAGTCCAGCAGTCAGTGTCGGCAGCTGGAAATTCAAGTATTAACCATATCAATTGCTAGAGCGCAACACCTCTCTGCGCATGCGCAATATAGTCAAGTCATAGTATAAAAGCTATGCGCTGATCGGTCAACTGATCAACTAATGCGGGCGGGTGGTCGGCCTAGTCGAAATTGGAATTCAGGCGCCGCTGCCACAGTCGTTGCTGTTGCTGTTGCTGTTACTGTTGCCATCGTAAAAAGTGCAAAGTCACGGATGAATGAGCCGACAGTTGGCCGACAGTTTTAGTTACTAACAAAACTTATGCTAGTGCCGGTATACTGATGTTTTGTACTGCTGCTGGTGCTGGTGCTGGTGCTGGTGGAACTTTGCTTCAGCGAGTCGTTTTAATTGATTTTGTTGTGCCGCTTGTTGGTCAATTGCGGCAGGAGTGAGCACTATCGGCCCCGCTAACCGATGAGTTGCTAAACAAAATCACCGCTTGGGCAACTAATTTAGTTGAACATAATCTGGAGACAGTGGAACCCAATTCAATTCGCAGACTATGCAAAACAGTTGCCAAACATTCGCGGCCAAATTTGGTTGGTCCTAATTTCAGATTGGTGTCCGTTCGCCACAATCCGGTGCGCCTCATGGCTACCTCCCGGCCGATAACTATATTTGAATGTGCCTCTTGTTGTGGTTCTTCTTGTTGTTGTTTGTTTTTGCCTTTTGCTGTTGTTGTTGTTATTGTTGTTGTTGTAGTTAGTGTTATTGTAATTGCCATGGTTTGTACATTTTTTTTCGCTAATTTTCAAAATGCAAGCGGCCCAATGGATTTCCATTTCCACTCGCTGCTTGCTATATAAACTTTTTCGCGGCAAATGTTATTGGGCCACTCCAAGTGCTTGTTGTTGTTATTTTTTGTGTATTTTTTTTTTTTTGCTGTTGAGGTTGATGTTGATGGTGTTTATGCAATCAAAATTCTTGCTAGCCCCAGGCAAATAGCAGAAACCACAACTCGAATGGCTCGAATGGCACTTGTGGGTGCAATTGTAATTATCCTAATTTATGTAGTGTGCTGTTTGTTGTTGTTGTTGTTATTGCAGTTGGCGGTGGTGCTGCTGTCGCTTAGCTATAGTTTTTTATCGATAGTTGCGCATATTGCGCATACATCGCGGTGACTGCTGCCATGCACCGCCCAATCGCCCAAACATGCTAGCTAGCCGCAACCTACGTCTAATTCTAAAGCTGCACAGATTTATTGCAAATTATCTAACCGCACGACAATGATCGATAGCACAAAATTTATGGACACAAAATTTTGGTAATAAAACGCCGCTCCACGGTCCCATTGCCATTTTTAGAGTATCTTTTGGTCTCCTGCTGCAGCAGCACTTTCCGGCATTTCAGACTCTCAACAGTGCAATGTGACAGCACTCCAATGCACTCGGATCAAGCTATTTCAGCTGGCTATCGATTTCATTTTATGTTTTTGTTTTTTTTTTGTCGCTACAATTCAAAATGTTTTCCACTGTTGCTGCTGTTGCTTTTACTGTCGCTTGGCTTTAACAATAATTAGCGAAAATAAATGAAGCGACAATTTTAAATGGACTGGCGACGGTTGTGTTACTGCATTAGTAAAATGTCCGAAATAAAATTTTAGTAAATGAATTGCACGGTACGAAACTAAGTGTTAAGTGTCAGAGTCAACGACAGCGTCAGCAGATGTATTTGCATGTTTAATGTGGCAAAATTTCATATTTCGTAATAATTTATGAAAATTGCAAGAAATTTTAAAAATTTACTTAAACGTTTTAATTAAAATGCAAATATAATTAAAAACAAAATATTTATATATATTAATATTAATAATAATTCCATTATTCATATTTTCATAATATTTTAATGTACATTCCTGTTGCTATTTTAATGAATATTTATTATGCATTAAACGGATCTGAAGAACAAGATAAAAAAAATGTTGAAAAATATTTTATGTGCGAATGTTAAAATCAAGTATGCTCGGCTATGAAATACCCTGTGCGTGACTAACAAAATACATTAATATCGTTAACTTATTAGTAATAAAATATAAAAAAAAAAAAAAAAATGATCAATTTATAATGTAATATACCCCGTAAGCATTATGTGTACAGAGTATAACTCCTCCCACGAGCATTAAACATGTTTCAAATAACAAATTGATTTTTACATATTGAGCACTTGATTGCCTGACTACACACACTCAATTGTTCAATTATTAGATTAGCTTATACGAATTACTACTAGCGACAACAATAAGTCAAGCAAGTCAATGCGGTAAACAAATAACAGCTTCAACAGCCAATTGGAGTCGGAAGTCGTGCACGACTCTATTGATAAATAGGTGTAAAACTCGTAGGTGTAAATAATAATAATAATAGATATTAAATGAATGAAAAGAATAAAAATCAATTTAAACATACATACATACATATGTATCAAATTGAACGCAAGCATTTCAGGTGTGGTCCAGTCCAGTACAGATTGAAATGTTCTTGTCAAACTATGACAGCTAGAAAACATGAACATTCATGTATGTATAGATGTATAGATCAAAACTTGTAGTACATTGAGGATAAATTATTCATTGATTGCAGAACATAAGCGTAGACAAATGCCAATTCAATTGATTAATAGACACTTTATGCTGTTTATTATAATTCATATCATTCGACTGTCAATTCATTTTAATTTGCACGCACATTGAAGTTGTCAGTTCACATGATTTATTTTTACTGAAAATTACAATGACACTAGCTGTAATGGACAAATGTCACCACATATAGCATATACACACACTAAAGAAAAGAGTTTCATAAACTTGACTTTAATTTATTCAAAAACATTTTGCATTCATTTTATGCATTTATTTTATATGTAATTAAATTAATTGTTTTATTTATTTATTAATATGAAAATTTTTATTTTAACTTTTTGTCTGAAAATAATTGTCAAACAATTTTGAAATAAGCAGAGCTCACATAATTAATTAAAAAATTAAAAATAATTTCCGAGAATGTTAAACGTAAAGCTTTGCATATAAAGTCAACTGATTATAGTTGAGTAATATTTTTGATATGCTCACAGCTGATTTTTGTTCCAAGCACAAGTTAATAAAGCAGATAAAACGCAGCTTTGTGAAACAACAACAATTAGTCGCTGCAATTAAACTTCGTGTCAGTAAAGTACTGGTAGCTATCACCAGTAGCACTACCATTAGCAGCCGAGCTATATACATCATCCATACTGTGTCATCGTCGTTTGTCGATACCCCGATGTTGATGCCGCAGTGCCGGCACAACAATCGCAGCGTCACATTCAAGGTGATAGCAACAGATGCAGTAGCAGTAGCAGTAGCATTAACAGCAGCAGCACCACCACCAATAGCAGACAAGCAAAAGCAGAAGCGCCTGTAGAACAAAACTGATTTATTAAACTCGATTTTCAAATCAGTTTGCAAAACGCCAGCAGCACTTGAACAGCACAAGTGCTAATACGGAGAAGCTGGACATTTTCCAAACTTGTGAAATTTATGAAGTGGTGTGAAGTGTGCAAGTAACAGAAGAAAGTACGCAAATTTGCCATGTGAGTGTTTATTCAACTGAACCAAAAAAAAAAAAGCCACAATTTAAGAAAATAATTACAAATCAGCTAAACGAACTTACAGTCAGCGCGTCATACAATAATAATAGACAACCCATAAAAAAATAATAGTAATAATAATAATATGCGATGACAATAATATGACAATAACAAAATTTGCTGTTTATTTCAAACTGGTTATGAATAATTAACTGTCAATATTTTCTTCATATTCTTACTTATGCAATGGAAATTCACAACTCACTCTCTTTGAGAGAATTCATATGACAGATAACAGAATTTTGTTTGATGCAATTAAATAATATATAATATTAACATGTTCAAGATGTTTTCTGCTGTAATAAACAAGCAAATTTAATAATTACTGAATATATAGTATTGTCTTTACATTAAATTGATCTGGTCAAGGTCAAGGCAAAACTATTAAGTCTTAGATAAGCTAAACAGTTCATAAATGTTGATGGTTTTTTTTTTTTTTTTTGTTATATTACATTTAATTATCAATACAATTTATTTATTATTATTATTATTATTCTGTCAATCATTGTGACGGGGGAATTTTCTGTTATTTTAATTATTGATAATAATGTTGATAATTTGATGAGCAATACAAAAGTTCATCTACATCACAATCATTCATTCATTGTTATTTATTTATTTAGCTATGGTTTTGCTTCGTTTCGTTATGACTTCAATTCATTCATTATTTCGTTCATTTACCTTTGTGCAAATTGATGCCTAAATTTCTGCAGCATTACAATAGAACTCTTGAATTTGAGATCCAGTGAAAAGCCAAATTAAATACCATCGTTGCTGACAATTACATAACACTAACTCTTGAGGCTGCAACTAATAAGTCGATAGCAGCGACAGTTTCATGACACATTGTATTGCACTTATACACACACACATATATATATATATGTATGAATGTGTGTGTGTGTATATGCGCTGATAAATTGACATGCTCTCCAATCTCGGTCATATTCGCTAATTAAAAGGTTTAAGGCTAAAATTAGCATACGAGGCAATGCCAATTCAAATGGAATACAACTACAGATGCATCACATACATCGACATACACAAGCAGCAATTCGACTTTACATACACTAACACACTCATACTTCACAAACATACTCACACACACACATACACTTGCAAATTTGCGTGTTTGCTGTTCATGAAACTGAAATTCATGCCGCACGAGAATGAGAAGTGGACCAAAGCCACGGCCCACGGCCCCAGCAACGAGAAATGCCCATAGGCATTTCCATAGTTCCGTATGTATGACTTAATGGCAGCGGATGAGACAAGATGTGAGGTGTAAGGTGATGAAAATGAGGTGCGTGGCGTCATATTAGATGGCATCGCATGCCAGCAATTATCCGCATAATCTTGTAATACAAACCTGAACCTAATGCTTGCCGCATGTAACGACGTCGACGTTGAAAGCTAATTTACTTGCAAGTTTCGCCTTTGTAGCTCTTCTCTAACTACCTTTAATTCACTTAACTAGTTATACATCAGTATAAGAGAGTCGTATGTATGTGTATGTGTGTGCGTGTGTACAAGTATGTATAAGTGATTATGATGAAGCTTTGTTGTAAATATTTACATTTGACATTTTCACAATAGTGTTGAAAATAACGTATACGCGCTGTGGCCTTACGAAACATTTTTTATTGTAACACTTAAAGACGAAACTATTGTAAATTGCAAATAACTAAAACACTCAAGAAATTCTAAATTGACTTACCTAATCTTATATAGTTGTAAAAGCTTTAAAGAGAAATATTAAATCAACAGAATAATTGAAGCAAAATATAATTTACATCGCAATTCGCTGAAAAAAAAAGAAAAAAAAAAAAAATAACAAAAAAAAACACAACTTTGCATGTCAAAACGTAATTGGTAAAGAAACCGCCTTAAGGTGTTCTGATTCAGGTTTTGTAAGGACTAACAGCTACTTATATACGATAATTATCGGAACACTTGAGACTGCAACATTGAAGCCAAGAGCCACAGTCAAGTGTGGTAATACACCTCAGACAAATGGCAGTAGAGCAACAAGCCATAGCCATAGCCATAGCTATAGCCATAAGCATAAAATGTAACCTGCTTGGCAGCTTGTTCTATTCGGCTACTGTTAGCAATTGTTTTGTGAAATTAAATTAAATTGATTGAATTTAAACTCAATTCAAAGCTGAACTCACACAAAGGTCAAAGCGGAGGTACCCCATGCTGGGCGTGTATATGTGTGTGACTTATTGTGATTTTATATTTATGTATGTGTATGTATGTGTGTCATATATATATATATATATATGTGAGCATCATGTTGTGCTAGTGATAATGACACTAATTTCAGAACGATATGTTGTTCGTTTAGATACGCCTGTTGCTTGCTATATACTATAGAATGTACATATGTATGTACAAATAGAATGTATGCTGATGAACAATGATGTATACTATATGTGTATGTGTATGTTTGTGTTTATGAATTTGTAGTTATAGTGTGTATATGTATTATTCACAATTTGTTGTTGATTAACATGCATTAGCGCGTTTTAATGCAAACGGAAGTCGTTGTTTTGTCAGTGATTAAATAAGGTTAAGAGGTCATTTTAACCATTTGAGCCTATGGCCTATGACAATACGAATTTCATAGTTCAGGTGCAGTTTTAAATGATTGCAGAAGGTCAAACACCCGTTCAATCGTTTCAGTCCGTGCGATAACAATATGACAATCTCGATATATACTCAACTGTCAATATTTATTCTATAACACTTTCCGCCCTGCTTGGCAAACTGAATCGTAGCAGAGCACACTGAATGAATAGTAAACACAATATACAATCAGACGCGCCAACATATTTGTACATAGTAGAGAACACCTCCATCCCCTTCCTATCTTCAGCTAACCCCGCTACATCTATGACTCTGTAAAAGTCTTGTGCGGTGGTCGGTATATGCCTTTTGGAGATTTATTGAAGCGCCGCGTTGTCGTCGTCGTTGATGTTGACGTCGTCATCGTCATCGTCGTCTTCATTCAATTGCTTGTCGCGCGCCGTGATTGCGTCCAGCTTGACCGGTGCACTGGACAATCAGAAGCTAGCTCTAAGGCTGGCAGTTTTAGTAGGCATTGCGCGCGCGACTGATGCGCCCGTACGATCTCGCAACTCGCGACTAGCACATCTCTTGTTGCTCATCTCGCATTTCGCGTTTCACGTCTCGCATCTCACGTCTCTTGTCTCTTGTCTCTTTTCTACAACGCTTGCCTCTCGTCAGTTGTACAATCGTTTGATGCTGGATTCTCGGCTCATAGTTACGGCTTTTCATTTTTCATTGTTTCGCAATTGCGTCGTGCAAAAATTGCGTTTAATTAAAGTATAAAGGCCACAGCGCACATTTGGAACCACTTGTACATGTATTCATACTCGTGCTGGGACTCGTAAACATAATCGTCGTATTTGTATTCATATTCATACTCATATTCATATTCATATACATACTATCCTATACATATCATAGCTGTGTGCGCTTGTTGTACTCGCACTGAGACAACAGTACAACAGTGCGACATGAGCCGACATAGTACGTTAAAGCTGTCGCTGCCTCAGGTGCATGGAACACCGTTGGCAATACCCAAGCCTGTTCGCGAGCAACGTGTTAAATTGGGATTGGGGGTTAACCAACAAACGGGACGTGTACAATGGTGTCCTGGTCTAACATGCTGCAAAATGCTCTTGCTGATTCCAGTGGTTATGCTGCCGTTGACATTGGTGCTTCTGCTTATATTGCGGCTGGATGGAATGCTGCAGGCGCTGCAGTTGAGTGAGCAACGTCTAAGGGAACGAGAGCGTGATCAACAGGCAGCTGCTGCTACAACTTATATGGCCGGAATGAATGACTACGACGCACTTTTGCCGGAGGGCAATACTTACAATGAACTAATTAACGATGAGTTTTTACCGCCACAGGCCAAGAAAAGTCAAGTAGAATTTTTAGCCGCGGAACGAGCAAAACGTTGTCTGCCCTATCGTTATGGCTATGGCGAATCTCCAGATTTGGAGGAGCGCAGCATTTTAATGAAAGATGCACGCACTTCGTTCTTGCCACATGGTCCCGTTGTTATACCACGCGAATGTTTCAACAGAGGACTGAACATCCAAAGTGATACTGTTGTGGAGGACAGTGTAGATACAGAATTTGATAGCAGTCATAAAAAGAATATACCCAGATATCCAGAGTCCTTTGGACAATGGTGGACAGACAAAAGGCGCGAACGACGTGATGCAAAACCAGAAAAGGATGAAGAACATCTTGTAACAGATATAACGGAATCATCATTACCTTCTTTTTGGAATGCACAAGGATCACGTGAAGACATACGCATCGCGCAGAGCAACACAATGCAGCGTTACATGGATGCAACCATAGATCCATGCGTTGACTTTTATAAATATGCTTGCGGTAATTGGGAAAAATTGAATCCAATACCCAAGGATAAGGCAGGTTTCGATACTTTTGAAATGCTACGAGAAAGTCTTGATGTGGTGCTGCGTAATCTTCTTGAGAAGAATACTCAAGCAGCCACAACTGACACGCGGGTACAAAACACAATAAATCTAAATGATCAAGAACCAGAAACAGAACAGGCAGCTGAACTCGTAGCTCAGCAGCTTCGTCATCATATTGTACGCCGGAGACATTTACTGAATCGTGTGTTGCTGCGATATAAACGTTTCACCAATGGAACAAAACGCAAGCGACTCATTGAGCCTACGCGTGAAAAGCCAAAGGAAGAAGAAGTCGCTATTATTGCGGATAATAATAAGGATATGGAGAAAGACAAGGCTAAAGACAAGGAACAATCCCCCCAGAGTTCATCCAAAGAGTATCTTAAGCCCAAGCACGATGCACAGTTAAAAGCCAAAAATCTTTACAAGTCTTGTGTGAATGATAAAATTCTGGCACGTCGAGGTTTGGAGCCCTTACTTACGCTCATACGGAATTTAGGCGGCTGGCCTGTGCTCAATCCCGAGTGGCGTAGTGAATATTTTAACTGGCAACAGCTAGCGGCTACATTGCGTCGCTACAACAATGATATATTCATCGTACAATGGGTGGGTGCTGACATCAAGAACTCTGAGGAAAATATCATACAATTTGATCAGACTGGCCTAGGGTTACCCACGCGAGATTATTTCCTGCAGCCAAGTAATGGCAAATATCTACATGCCTATCAGCGCTATATGGCTGAAGTCATGCAAAAATTGGGTGTCAGCAATGCAGATGCAATACGCACCGCAACGGAGCTAATAACATTTGAGACACGACTGGCAGCGATTACAGCACCTGCAGAGCAACGTCTCAATGTAACAAAGGTGAGCACTTTCACTTCAATGTGTGAACAATATTATTTATATATTTTCTGCTCTATACGTAGCTCTATAAAAGAATGACGCTGCAACAGTTGAAGGCGGCAGTGCCAGAGATTAATTGGACCACTTATCTAAGTGCGTTGCAGGAACGAACTGTAAATGATACAGAGCAAGTGGTTATCTATGCTGTGGAATACATGAAAAAACTAGTCTCCCTACTTGAAATGACAGAGCCACGCACAGTTGCCAACTATATGATGTGGCGCTTTGTAAGGCATCGGATAAACAATTTGGATGATCGGTTTGATGATATTAAGCAAAATTTCTATCATGCTTTATTTGGACGTGAAGAAAGTCCACAGCGCTGGAAGGTGTGCATAGCACAGGTAAATACCAATATGGGTATGGCCGTTGGTTCAATGTTCGTGACCAGATACTTTGACGATAACAGCAAACGGGATACGTTGCGTATGACACATGAACTGCAGCAGGCTTTCCGTGATATATTGAAGAAAACAAATTGGTTGGACGAAAGTACCAAACAATTGGCTGAGCAGAAAGTGAATGCCATGTCACTGAAAATTGGCTATCCAGATTTTATACTTAGGTCCGACGAATTAAATGAAAAATATGCTGGTATCGAAATACATCCGGATAAGTATTTTGAGAATACGTTAAATGTGCTACTCCATACGGCCAGAGTTGAGCAGGCTAAATTATATGAACGTGTGAATAAGACCAACTGGCAGACGGCACCAGCAATTGTGAATGCGTATTATAGCCGTAACAAGAATCAGATTATGTTCCCTGCGGGTATTCTTCAACCCCCATTCTACCATCGACATTTCCCCAAGTCATTGAATTTTGGCGGAATTGGTGTAGTTATTGGCCATGAGCTGACTCACGGCTTTGATGACAAAGGGCGCCTTTTCGACAGTAATGGCAACATACACAAATGGTGGACAGACTCATCTATTCAGGGCTTTGATGAGCGTGCCCGCTGTATCATCTCACAGTATGGCAACTATACAGTCGACGAGGTGGGCATATCTCTTAACGGCGAGAGTACGCAAGGTAAATTTTTAAATCTACTTCTCACCCATCCGCTAAGCTCATTGTAATAAGCTTCGCTTTCTTTTTTTCTCCCGCTTTCTTTTACGCAACATCAATTGTTAGGCGAGAACATTGCAGACAATGGTGGTCTTCGACAGGCATTTCACGCCTACATGCGCTGGTTGAATGACAATCCCCAAGAGGCTAAGGACGAAACACTGCCAGGACTGAATATGACTGGGCCTCAGTTATTCTTTTTAAATTTCGGCCAAGTCTGGTGCGGTGCCATGCGACCAGAAGCGATACGCAATAAACTCAATACAGCTATACATAGTCCGGGACGTTATCGTGTCATCGGCACTTTGTCCAACTCGGATGACTTTGCGCGAGAGTTTAACTGTGCTCCCGGGACGCCAATGAATCCACAGAAGAAATGCAGTGTGTGGTAGTTATAACTGCATTTTATTTCCTATATTCCCTAAGAGTATTACAAATGAAGTATTCGCATATATACCAATACATTTCAATTGCAGCTAACTTTAACTGTAAGTATCTCAAGCAATTCCATATTCAATCATATTTTTATTTTTTTTACACTAACAAATTTTTAGTTCAATCTCTTCAAGTTGAGAAACTCTTGATTAGAAGTTCTTCTTGTCTGTCTGCCATAGTGGTATTTCTTCACATATTTGACTCTCTGGTGAACAAATTATTGTGCCAACAATAACGTTTGCTATCACACTTCACTTTAGCGTATTGCGACGCATTCGCATTCACTTAATTAATGGTGATTTATGCCCACAAGTTGAGATGCTTGAAATAACCTCCCCAAGGCTATATGTAGTTGTTCTTCTCTTATTGTTGCAGACATATTCAATTGTCTTTGCAGTTGGGCCTCAATTATTATGCGCCACTTTGCAAATTCCATGAAACATTCGCAAGAAAGTTTCATTTCTGAAATTTTAAATGTTGAATTAATTACATCAAGTCAAAAAAAAAAATCCTTCCACATAAATATTGATTTTATCTCACAACAAAAGATGAAGTTTTAAACAAATGAAGATAAAATCAGTTGATACGAACTGTTCGCATTAATTTAAAGTTTTGCAATTAATGAAGAGATACATACAAAATATTTAAGAAATAAAGTTGAATATTTTAATAAAAATTTAAGTTAATAAAACGTATTATTTCAATGTCTTTTCTCTTTCAGAATGCACTGTTGCTGTTGGCTCTATAAACAGATGCCCAAGGTATACTTGCCATCCAATATAAATCAACAGGATATACTCGAAGTTATATTAATTCCAATATAGCAAATTGTGCCAAAAATATAATATTGTTATAAGTTTACAATGTTATATATATTTCATAGTAATAAAATATTTATATTTTTAATTTGTATTAATTCCATATAAACTATTAATGCTTGTGATAATGTCAATTAAATGTAAATGCCAAAAGATATAACAAGTGCACAAACGAATCATTTTCTTTTATTTGGGAATATAGAAGCTTTTGATCATCATTTTGTTAGACTGTTTAACACTGGTGGTGACGATTCAAAAAAAAAAAAAAAACTTTGCAGCTTTTCAAGCTCAAAACAATTATTTTGGAAAACTTTTGAGCAAATTTCTTAAATGGTTATTCACTCGATTTCCCATCAGTCGGAACCATATGCTCAACGGGAACAGAACTTCAAACAGTTCTCAGTGTTCTATGTGGGTGATCCAAAAATATATATAGACTGAAAGAAATTTATCAAAAATAGAAATAAAGAAGTATACCAACTAAATGAAGCTAAATGAAATTGAAAAAAAAATTATAACTAGAAAATAAATACAAATTTTATTGAATTGTATTTAAAAGAAAGAAATGCATATTTGGATAATTTGTATCTTTTTTCTGTGGGCCAACAATGTGCGTGGCTATGGATCTAATTTATTTGGTGATGGCAGCGAGCAGACCATACGCATCGGTAAGCCTTTAACCACTCATCATCTTTCACTCATTACGCTTTCGCTCATAACTCAAAAACTATGACAGGTCTTATCACGGATGATGCCACGAACAGAATACAACACACTTTTCAGCATGCCATATCTGTAGTGAACAGCGATATAAGTGTGCCACTGGTGGGCGAAACAGAGCAGGTTGCCTATGGTAACTCAGTGCAAGCCTTTTCTCAGTTATGCAGACTAATGCAGGTGAGTGAAAATGTTCCTATATAAGCTTTGAGCAAAACGACTCAATCATAAAACTGACAACTACAATCCACAGAACGGAGTAGGTGCAGTTTTTGGACCAACTGCTAAACATACTGCGGCACATTTACTAAATGCTTGTGACTCCAAAGATATACCTTTTGTCTATCCACATTTATCATGGAGTCCACAAACGGACGGCTTTAATTTGCATCCACATCCCGAAGATATTGCCCATGTGCTGTACGATATTATCAAAGAATTCGAATGGTCCAGATTTATATTCTGCTATGAATCGTGTATGCTGATTATATTTTGTATTCCAATGTTATGTTATAATATCATCTGATTTCAGCTGAATATCTTGGTATACTGGATCATCTAGTCTATCTTTATGGCACCAAGAGTCCCGTCATCAAAGTTATGCGTTACGATCTAAACCTAAATGGCAACTATAAAGCAGTACTACGACGTGTTCGTAAATCTGAAGATAATCGCATTGTTGTGGTTGGTTCTACAAAAGGTGTCGCTGAATTGCTACGTCAAGCGCAACAAGTAGGCATCATGAATGAGGACTACACATATCTCGTGGGTAACCTGGATCTGCATACTTACGAATTAGAAGAGTACAAATACAGTGAGGCAAATATAACTGGCATTCGGATGTTTGACCCGGCTAAAAGGGAGGTGCGTGATTTAATAGAGATGTTGCAACATGAACTAGGCAACATTGAACCGGTCGATACAAGTAAGAGTCATCATTCACCATTTGACAATTCTGAACTAGAATTTAATTGTATCCTAGGTTCGTCGCCCATTACGTTGGAAATGGCCCTAACCTACGATGCAGTGCGCGTTATTGCCGAAACAACAAATCATCTACCATATCAGCCGCAACAATTAAATTGTTCGGAACGACACGATAATGTCCAGCCAGATGGTTCCACATTTAGAAACTATATGCGAACTGTAAAAAATATATTATGAATATAAAGTTTATAATAAATCATGAAATAATATTATTCTTAATTTATTTTAGCTGGATATCCTGGACAACACAATAACTGGACGGATTTTCTTTGAAGGAAATGTGCGAAAATCATTTCGTTTTGATGTTATAGAGCTTCAAACCACAGGTTTGGTCAAGGTGGGCACCTGGGAGCAGGGCAAGGAATTTGTAATGGAACGACCGCCAGTAATAGTAAATCCTGTTGATAATGAAGAAAACTCATTGGTTAACAAAACCTTTAAAGTTCTTATTTCTGTTCCGGTGAGTGGTGGATAATCTGTTTATTTTGTTAGATAATGTTCTAAGTCTGATTCCTTAATTGACTTAGAACAAACCATATGCCAGTCTGGTGGATAGTATAAGCTCTTTGATTGGCAATAATCAGTACGAAGGATATGGAATCGATCTAATTAAGGAATTGGCCGAGAAATTGGGCTTTAATTTTACCTTTGAAAATGGTGGAAATGATTATGGTTCCTTCAACAGAAGCACAAACCTAACAACCGGCATGTTGAAGGAAATTGTCGAGGGAGTAAGTTAGACACAAGGGCAGTAAATATAATAATTATATTATATCTGATCTATAAATGTTTAATAGCGCGCAGACTTGGCAATAACGGACTTAACTATAACAGCTGAACGGGAGGAAGCAATCGACTTTTCTATTCCATTCATGAACTTAGGTACGAACCTTATGATTCATATGACTGTACATATATATATACATGTACATATATGACACGAACCTTATGATTCATATTACTGTACATATATATATACATGTACATATATGACTACATATACATCAGTTTTTGTTTTACTAGGTATTGCAATATTATACGTAAAACCCCAAAAGGCCGAACCAGCCTTATTCTCCTTCATGGACCCTTTCTCTCAAGAGGTTTGGTTGTATTTAGGCATTGCCTATCTTGGAGTGTCGTTGTGCCTCTTTGTTATAGGCCGGCTTTCGCCTTCCGAATGGGATAACCCATATCCCTGTATCGAAGAACCGGAAGAGTTGGAGAATCAATTTACTCTAAACAACTCACTATGGTTCACTACTGGAGCGTTACTACAACAGGGATCAGAAATTGCACCTAAGTAAGTAAAAACAAGTAAAAACCATAAAGAAATTAAGGAAAACAAATTAATATTTTTAATGAAACTTTTCTTGTCAATAGATCACTTAGCACGCGTACAATATCATCTATTTGGTGGTTTTTCACCCTTATTATAGTTTCATCGTATACTGCCAATTTGGCTGCTTTCCTAACTATTGAAAATCCTACAAGTTCAATTAATAGTGTTGAGGATTTAGCAGACAATAAAGATGATGTCCAATATGGAGCAAAACGCACAGGATCAACCAGAAATTTTTTTCTAGTAAGTTTCATCAAAATATTTAGCACACCATTCAATTATTAATTAAATTTAATTTAATCTAGACCTCGGAAGATAAAACTTATATGAAGATGAATACCTACATGACAAATAATCCAGACTTCTTAACAGAAACGAATTTAATTGGTGTCGAAAAAGTTAAGTCGAGTACAAAATATGCGTTTCTTATGGAGTCCACATCTATTGAATTTAATACTGTGAGAGAATGTAATCTGAAAAAAGTTGGAGAGGCTCTCGATGAAAAAGGCTACGGAATTGCAATGCCAAAAAGTAAGTTTTTAATACAATTTAAAATCGATATTGATAACAACAAATATAAGAATATTAATAATCATTAAGATTGGCCATACCGGGATAAGTTCAATAATGCTTTATTAGAACTCCAAGAGCAAGGTGTATTGGCTAGACTTAAGACCAAATGGTGGAATGAAATTGGAGCTGGAGTTTGTGGAGTGAGTTTCATTAGCATTATTTAAATTTATAAATATTTAATTTACTCTCGTACAATCATTCAAATAGGATAAAAGCAAAGACGATGGACCTTCAGAACTAGGAATGGATAATTTGAGTGGTATCTATGCTGTTCTTATCATTGGTTCCATTTTTTCCTTTGTTTTCTCATTTTTATATTGGTGCCTCTTTGTATACAAGAAAGCTAAATTCTATGAGGTATAAATATTCTATACTATATAAATATTAATTTCAAACTAAAACGTATAATTCTTAGGTCCGCTTTTGTGAGGCCCTTGCTGAGGAGTTTAAAATTGTAATGAGCTTTGGTGAAAATGAACGAGCCTTGAAGAGCGCCCAGTCAGTCTATTCACGCAGTCGAAACTCCTCACAATCAATAGAATCGCTGGAAACAGATTCTGAAGAACATTTACCAGAAAATAATTCAGATAAATAAATATATGTATATACAAGTACAAACATATGTACATATAAAAAATTACTATATTTTATTGTCAACTATGTTTTATTTTGTTTTTTCCCACTGACCATTTAATTTATTGAATAAACTTTTACATGCTCAAAGCTTTAAAAACTTTCACTCAAAAATATTTTCCAAGTGCTTTTTTCGAAGAATTTTCAGTTGTCGCTGTTTACTCAACGCGTAAAGAACATAAATTCCGAAAAGCATTTGATTTTTTATCATATTAAATTATATATATATATATATATTTATATATATGTAATACATATTTAAATAAGTTTATGCAATAAAATGCTTAAAACCTTCATTTTAATTTTTTTATCTATAACAATTTTTAAAAATCAAATAATATATGCACAATTCGATAATTATGAAGGCTTCGACAGCCTCCAGAATTCGGGAAGTGTACCAATTGGTAAGTTTTCTTTAGTACTCAGACGACTATGGCAGACTAGTATATCTCAAATCGTGTGATTTATTTTTAATGTCTCGTAAAGAGAACATGCTGTTCGTTCCATCATCGCCAAAAGCTCATAAAATGTTTTTAAGTATTTGTTTGTTGATGTTTTCAACAATTTGAGGCAGCGTCTACAGATAGACCGCTAATGTATTGCATTAAGTTCAAGTTTTTGTTTATAAACAAACCGGCAAATACTTTTTTTTACATATTACAGTAAAGCTCGCCTATAGTTAACTAATGGAATTATTGTTGTTTAAATAGGTCTACTAACTGATCAAAATACAGAAAATATGAACATTATATTTGATCATGCCATCGAAGTAGCGAATGCAGAACTTGGAATATCATTGTCGTCCCTTAAAGCTGAAGTTAACTACGGAGATGCATATCATAGCTATGGTAGTTTGTGTAGAATGTTGGAGGTAATTAAAATAATGTATAAACCTGTTAATCTTTAATAGTATTAAAATTTCATTCATTTGTAGACGGGTATAGCCGGTGTTTTTGGGCCTTCTTCACGTCATACCGCGGTACATCTAATGTCTGTATGCGACGCCATGGATATACCTCATATATACTCATATATGAGCGAATATGCCGAAGGCTTTAACCTACATCCACATCCAACAGATATATCCAAGGCTCTTTATAGTATCATAACAGCCTTTGAGTGGTCTCGCTTCATATTTCTTTACGAGTCCGGTAAGACCTAGCATCTGAGAATCTTCTGTACTAATTTTAATTGTTTTCGCTCCCTTCATAGCTGAATACTTAAGTATTTTAAACGAACTCAACTCGCTGTTTGGTATGAATGGTCCAATTGTTACGGTACTGCGCTATGATATGCAAATCAATGGAAATTATAAGCCAATTCTAAGACGTGTTCGCAAGTCTCAAGATAATCGCATTGTTGTTGTGGGCTCCACTGAGACAATGCCTGAGTTTCTGAATCAAGTAAGATAACATTTAATATAATATATTAGTTACAAAAATATACAAGTTTATTATTTTCCTTAGGCTCAACAAGTTGGTATAATTAATGAAGATTATAGCTTTATAATTGGAAATTTGGATTTCCAATCATTTGATCTGGAAGAGTATAAGTACAGTGAAGCCAATATAACAAGTTTCAGACTTTTCTCACCAGAAAAAATGGCTGTCAAGGAAATTATGGAGAAAATAGGATATCCCAATGAACAGGATGATTTTCGTAATGGTATGTACTGTGTAAATCTACAATAAAGAAATGTTCAGATCTTATTCTGTGCTTAGGCTCTTGTCCCATAACCGTGGAAATGGCTCTTACTTTCGATGCTGTACAACTGTTTGCCGAAACTCTCAAGAATCTGCCCTTTAAGCCAGTGGCTCAAAACTGCTCACAGCGTACAGAGAGTGTTAGGGACGATGGATCATCATTCAAAAACTATATGCGAACTGTAAGTTTGAATTAGCGTACAAATTTACTTGTTAATATGAAACTTTTCCTTTATAGCTACGTCTTAAGGAAAGACTGCTTACCGGACCAGTATATTTTGAGGGAAATATACGGAAAGGTTATCACCTGGATGTAATTGAGTTGCAGCCCTCTGGAATTATCAAAGTGGGAACTTGGGACGAGCAGCATGAGTTCAGACCGGACCGGCTAGCGCCTACCAATACCCAGTTTGATAACATTGACAATTCGTTGGCCAACAAAACGTTTATCGTATTGCTATCGGTTCCGGTAAAGAAGATATATATCAATATAAAGAAAAATGTCTAAAGTTATAACTTGGTTTTCCAATAGAACAAGCCATATGCGAGCTTGGTAGAAACCTACAAACAACTTGAAGGTAACAATCAATATGAAGGATATGGTGTCGAACTTATAATGGAACTGGCCGATAAATTGGGCTTTAATTATACTTTTCAAAATGGTGGCAACGATTATGGCTCTTATAATAATGAAACAAATGAAACAACTGGCATGCTGCATCAGATAGTGCATGGCGTAAGTAAATTATTTTGGCTACTAAAGCAAATTTACTTCTATTGACTTTAAATTAGTATGCTGATTTAGCAATCACCGATTTGACTATAACTGCGGAACGCGAACAAGTTATTGACTTTAGTATACCATTCATGAATCTAGGCAAGTGAAAGTATAAATAATTCATTGGAAATAGTGATATAATTGATGTTTACTTAACTATTTAGGTATTGCCATACTCTACTTGAAGCCACAGAAAGCGACTCCAGAGCTTTTTACTTTCATGGACCCATTTTCAGAGGAGGTTTGGTGGTTTCTAGGTCTCTCCTTCCTGGGTGTATCTTTAAGCTTCTTCATTCTTGGCCGTCTATCCCCCAGTGAATGGGATAATCCATATCCATGTATTGAAGAACCAGAACAATTGGAAAATCAATTTACAATCGGAAATTCTATTTGGTTTACCACGGGTGCATTGTTACAGCAAGGTTCAGAAATAGGACCAAAGTATGTGTGAAATAATATTGCATTTTCGTAATATTACTTTAATATAATGTTCTTGATTAGAGCTTTATCAACGCGAACTGTAGCCACTTTCTGGTGGTTTTTTACATTAATTGTCGTCTCTTCATATACTGCCAACCTTGCTGCCTTTTTAACTATAGAAAAACCGCAAAGCTTAATTAACAGCGTTGAAGATTTGGCTGATAATAAGGATGGCGTTGTGTATGGATCCAAAAAATCCGGATCAACAAGAAATTTCTTTTTGGTAATTACTGATATCGCGAGTTATTTGTACTTAGGCTAAAAATATGAACACAAAAAAAATAATTTTTTCCGCACAGACCTCACCTGACAAAATCTACCAAAAGATGAATAAATTTATGACTGAACATCCGGAATATTTGACAGAATCAAATCTAGAAGGTGTTAATCTTGTAAAAGCTAGAACTGATTATGCTTTTCTCATGGAGTCTACATCCATTGAGTATAATACCAAAAGGGAGTGCAATCTGAAAAAAATTGGAGAAGCTCTTGATGAAAAAACCTATGGTATTGCAATGCGCAAAAGTAAGCAAAATAAAAAAAAAATTTTAAAAAAGATAGAAAGTAAGCCTTACTCTATTTTCTTATAGATTGGCCATATCGCGATAAAATAAATAATGCATTGCTCCAGCTACAGGAACAGGGAGTGCTTGAAAAAATGAAGAATAAATGGTGGAATGAAGTGGGGACAGGCATCTGTGCAACCAAGGAAGATGCACCCGATGCCACACCATTAGCTATGGACAATTTAGCTGGTGTATTTGTGGTACTTTTTGTAGGCAGTTGTTGTGCCATATTTTATGGAATAATAAGCTGGATATTATTTACCATCAACAAGGCGCGGCATTACAATGTAAGTGTTGCCTTGAATTAAAACACTTTAACTAATAATTACATTTTCAGGTCCCCCTTAAAGATGCTTTTAAGGAGGAGTTCTACTTTCTTATCGATTTTAACAACTACGTTCGGGTTCTCAAGAGTTCTGAATCAATTTACTCGCGTAGTCGTCAATCATCTATGTCCGTAGCATCGGTCAGACAGGAATCATAAATACTTTGAAATTTAAGGAAAGTGTCATGTTTATTTAAAGTTAATTAGTTGAAATGGAATGCTTGTCATCTCGTTTAAAAACTGTAAAATGGTTTTACAAATTTAAAGTTTGAAATAGTATAATACTAAATAAAAGTAAATACCCTAAAAGACTGTAATTACCTTAATTTAAAATAGTTTTGTGTGCAATATTTTAAACATACTCAAAAAGTGCTGGATATCTAAAAGCACCAAGAGTTCACATCATCAGAGGTATCTAATCCAGCCGTACGATTAACGTATAAATATATGCAGACTTTTGCATTTCTAGTCAGTTAGAAAACTTGGAGCATGTGTTTAGTGGATTAATAAATATTTTAACAATATTAAATATAAAGCAGTATTTAAATGAGATCTAATTTAAGTCCAATGCCTGGCACGCCACAACAGGCAATGTATATGGTTATCCACATCCATGGATGGCATAGATTTGGCCGCACCATGTGTGGGAGTACTAGCAACTAAGCGGGCTGAATTTGAAGTAGACTCAACTGTCTCCACATAGCGTGATATAAGCGAACGATAGCGTCTTCCAAGGGTAGCAATAAGCGGCACACCATTATTGGGCATTGTTATGATAGCTTTGATCTACAAAAGAATGAAAAGAGTTAATGACAATTATCTATTACAATTTAGTCAAGTTTTTACCTCATTTTCGTAAGGACGAAATACACTGATTGGACGCAGAGTTTGAAGTTCGGCAATAATAAGACAACCCCAAGTAGTACCTATATATAGTTCGTTGTTATGTGCCGCTAATGCCGATATTTGGCATTTAATAAGATTCACATGCTCATCAATAGCAATACTTTGAAGTGATTCGGAACATGGTAATAGCTTCGAACAATCCAATTTGTTTTCAATACACTTTGATTTAGCACCCCACTGGTAAACCATGCAACCAGGATAAAGGCAACTGAAGACATGACTTTCATTACTACACAATCGTGCCACCTTGACATCTTCAATAAGATTAGGTTCATCGCTGTGGCATAACGCCTGGTGGCCACACACTCCAGACTCATTTACCGGAAAAACGTTAATTTTTCCGGCAATTTCACCACACCAAAGTTCATAGACCCTGTGCATAGAAGATATATTTAATATAAATCTTATTCTATAAATTTTGTAGATTATTATAGTATCTTAGTCTTACCCATCAATTAACACTGAGCAGGCCGCGTGCAATACAAAACCAGAACAAATTTCCGTAAGTACAAATGTGCCTTCCGCAAAAGCACAATTGCTAGGCATCTGGCCCGCATCCACAAGAAAAACGCGACCATTATGTAAACCGACAGCAACTCGTGTAATTCCCTCCATATAAACTAGACTTATGACAGCTGATTTGATAGCGGGATCAAGCATGTACGAAAACAGATGTGCATAACTTGATGTGCTATAAGCATGCAGATTACCAGAGACATCGCCCATCCAAATGGTCTCCCCCACCAGACAGCAGCACAACATATTCACCTTGGGTATACGTTGAGCGGAACGGGCACGCACATTTGCAGTGTGTTCTGGCGTTTTAGGCGTCACCATTTGTGGCTGAGGGGCACAACTTATACTACTACATTGAAGAAGGCTGCCAGCTGGTGAAACGTCCATTATATCAATGCGTGAACCGAAAGCAGGCAACCATAACTCAAGCCCGGAGCGCTCCTCCTCAATGCCATTTAACAACAACTGAAAGGCGCCACAGACAATTTTCTCGCTGTGGGGCAATGCAACTACATCTAGCAGATGAATACACTCAGGCGCGCTATAAATAATTAAATTTTTATTATGCGATTTTATTCTTTGCGTATTAATTGCTTACCTGAGTATAGATACAATCTGACTAGCTGATGGGCGACGACGCGGTTGTTCGTGCCAGCAGAGAACCATAAGATCAAGGCAACATGTTGGAAATTGTGTTTCGCGTTGTGTCAGCGCCGGACGACTGCCTTCCAATATGCATTCCTTGATAGATTCATGACCTTCAAAAGGCTGCCGCAAACTAATGTTCTCATAGATGAACATACCAAATGAAAAACAATCCACCTATTGGGAAACCCCAAAAAATTCGTTCGAATATTAATTGCAATATTAAAATTGTTGGGTTACCTTTTCTGTGTATTCCTCCTCGCCATTAAACCGAATAATTTCGGGTGCCATGAAGCCTTCAGTACCCCCAAATCCCTTAGCACTGAGTCCTGCAGCCGTTTGACGACTAATTCCATAATCGGCTATTTTAATGTGTACCTGATTTCGAGGACTATCCTCGGTGTGGGGCTGTGGCAGCTCCCAAACTAACACGTTTTCAGATTTCAAATCCCTGTAAATAATCCGTCGACGATGTAGATACTCTATAGCGCGTGCTGCCTGCAGCACCAGCATTTGAAAAGTGTGCGGACCCATGTGTGCACCACTTCGTCTATACTGACGCAGCAAAGCATCGAGGCCGCCCAAAGGTGCCAGTTCCAGCACTAAGGCTAATGGTTTTATACAAATGCCTACGAGCGGCACAATGTTCTGATGCTTCAGTGTGAGCAATACTGCCAATTCCTGCCTGGCAGTGCAATATGCCTTACATGAATGTTGCAAAGGATCTCGATCCCATTTGCCCAGTGCCACTTTATAGGCCATTAAAGCGCTCTATACAAATAAATTACATATAAATTATAACTATCGAAATTCTTATTTTCTGGCACGACTCACCTCTTTAGCACGTGCTCCTGGTGGTACAGGTTGTAGCATTTTCATAGCCACCGGACGAAATGATCGAGCACCGCGCAGTTTACAACTTGCCTTGAAGACAAATCCAAAGGCACCGCGACCCAACAATGAACCCTTTATAATGCATTCTGTGGCAATAGTGTGCTTATCGGGAATATCAGCAAAAATCACATCGGGAGCTAGGTGGGCCATAGACTGCTCCAGATGAACGGGGCAGCTGAGCTTACTTTGATTATATACTGATAAAATGCATTCTTCGACCATCCAAGCGTAGCAGACGTTGGAATTATCTGGCAAATGATGCGATGCATAAGTTGGATGACCATCAACAGATGTGTTTCGCGAAGAAAATGCCGAATCTGGACCAACACCTGAATCGGCATCGGAGCCAGTTCCCAATGAGTCTGCTGACCGTCGTTCCCGGCTTGCAGTCGCATTTAGATAAGCTGAAAACACATTTAGAGCACCATCCTCTCCAGCATCACCAGCTCCATGCAAAAAGAAGGCACCACGTTTACCGCTTCGACTAGGTCGATTACCACTCAAATATTGATCCCGTTCCATCGGTTCCGCTCCATTCTGAAGCTGTAGCTTTCTGAGACAGCGTGGACACAGCACCAGACGAGTAATTAAAAATCGACCCTCTGATGTGTGTACAAAACGTGTGCCCAAGGCTGGATACCAATCTTCTAGCAGTAAATCAATATGATCCACAACCAGCGCTAGCAGTTTCGCCACATGTGACATATTCGGCTGCAGTTCAGCCAATAATTGACGCTCGCCTGCATCAAGCTCTTGAAATATGGTCACGTTAAACAATGGAAAATAAACATCCAAAATGCTTGAAGAAGCAAGATTCACATCACTCCAAACACCATCCAGCTTGAGCTTAAAGCGATTACTGGCTGTACGAAAAGGCTGAGTGCGTTCAGTGCTCTGGAAAGGCACCTCCCAAATACGAAATATGAGTATGGGACCATAGTAAAGAGATAATCCTGTCTGCCAAAGATTCCATTGGGTATCCTGCTCTAACGAACTGCGCAAATCAAAATCTAGATATTTCTGGATAAATAACAATAATATTAGTATTTATATTTAAATTACTTAATTGACAAACTTACATCTTGAGCGGCCACATAGACTCCCCTAATTGCCTCAATTATTTGCTCGTCGGCCAAGACTCGCGTGATGAGACGCGACCAGAAGCCCGAGGGAAAATATGTCATCAACAACATACGACGTAGTCCCTGGCTAGCAGCAGCAGATGCCGTCGATGTTGGCATACGTGGCGTATGTTGCTCGTAAATTAATTTGTTCAGATTTAGCTCTTGTGAAACTGAACAACCCAAATTATGATTACGTCCGCGAACACGCTGCAGTAATTTAACTGTCGTGCCCTCGTTATACGCGGTTGCCTCATGCTGTGGCAGCAGTGATGGTATCAATAACGTGCGCGAATCCCACGTAAGCGCCACTTCAAATTTGTTTAACAAACTGACAATGTAACTATTAAAATAAGATTTAAATCATTTATCTCATAGTAAAACCGAAAGTGGAAACAATTTACCAAGATACAAACATGCAATTAATGAAGTGCCACTTACCTACGATTACCATTCCCTTGGGCATACACACTGCGAAAGAGCAGCTGCAAGTCATCGAGTTTCATGACACCTGTGGGAGCAAATGGATTTATTTCACGAACAGTAACCACATGCGCCAACATATCGCATAGCCATTGTGGATCAAGGAAATAATAATCCCTGAGCGTAGCATCATCGTAGTGCAAGAGAATGCCATTATCATGACACCATGTTGTAGCCTGTTGTAGTTCGGCAGCATCGCGAAAGCTCTTGTAATTATGTAGACGCATTTGCTCTGTAACAAGGCAACGATACTGTTCTGCATCCAGCACTGGATCACGTCCAGCGGCACGTAAATTGCATGCAATGACATTAACAATATCCTCCAGAGCAATATAACTGGCAGGTATCTTTTGCAGCAATAAAGGTTCCTTGGAACCCGGTGAGCGAAGCTGCATAGCCGTATCATAGATGATATTTGCCAGCAAATGAATATTGTGCAGTGTACTACGAAATAAATAAAAATATTAATTCATCTGATAAGAATGCAAAAAAAAAAAAGTTAACTTACCGACAACTAATTTCAATTGAATCGATAACACGCGGCAAACCAATCTTCTCTGCATCCGGAATCGCTATGAATTTCTCACGTATCAACTGCTGCAATTGCTCTGCCTGCTGTGCCGATATAGCATCACCGACAGTATCAAAGTGTGTGCCCACAATTAACACTGGAGAGTTAGGAGCACGTGCCTGAATGTTGCCAAGCCATTGTAACAGTTCAGCTAATCCTCTGTGTCCATCATTGATACGCCAAAGCACCAAATATAGACTACGTTTTGAAAGAAAATATTGATGCGTGGCATAATATTCCTTTTGTCCGCCAAAGTCCCAAGTGCGAAAGACTATCGCCTGTGAGCCTGTTGTTCGTTTTCGCTTCTCACATATCCATGTACCAATATCGACGCCAACTGTTGAGATATTTGCCTGACGATGCGAACGTGATGTGCTGCGAGAGTGTCCCATTCGCTTCGCCCAATGATTTTCATTTGCTCGCGATCGATGTGAACTGGAACCGCCAGAACCATTGCCCAAACCCTGACGCAGTAGATCAAGCAATGTGGTCTTACCAATGCCACATGATCCTACAACCATAAGTTTCATGCGTGCATACGGCTGAGCATCCTCATAAATAGATTTCAGATAACCAACAATATCCATTGTCTTATGTTTTTTACTCTCAATCATTGAACGTAACGGTTCTTGCAACAGACAACCACGTGTATTAAGATTCCATAGTCGCGAGAGTAAGCCCAGATGCGGAGGCAAATCGGTGACTTGTACATTTCCACTTATATTTAAAACTGATAAGCTGCTGAGCTCATGTAATGATGCTGGAATTTCCTTTAAACAATTATTGGTCATGTCCAGCATGGAGAGATTGGGAAATATAACTTTTGATTTGTTAACGCCAACAACACTCCAGTCTGCATCCTCGCTTTCGTTGAACAGTGTCGTAGCATCGTCTGTGGATAACTGTATGCGTGTTAGAAGATTATCAGCAAGTATGAGTGTACGTAGCGCCTCTAAACGTAGATGACGCCTATGACGACAAACACTCTTGAGCACAGAGGCACGAAATGAGCAACTATTGCCTTTTGATGTCTTATAAATCGGTTCATCAATGCCCTCTGGCAGCTGGAAATAACTATAGCACAACAAATTTGGATCGGATTCAGTAATGCGCGGCAAACTAGGCCAGCATGAAATCTCGTTGTGACTCAGATCTAACTGTTTCAGAGTAGCCGGATAACTGGTCACATGACCCATTGATCTCAGGCTGTTGTATGACATGTTTAAGCGTGTCAAATTAACTGCCAAGCATGGCAATGCAGCCGGAATGCTGGTAAATAAATTATTAGCAATATTCAGGCTGCTGAGCTGTGAGGTGCCATGCACTGGCTTGCCATCGGCAACAGCTTGTTCTTGTTCTTGCTCCTGATCCTGTTGCCATTTCATATCATTATCTGTTATGTCAAGTGCTATTGACCAAAGATTACGATGAACTAATGTCTGCTGGCATACCGTATGTGGCTTATTCGAAGATGGCTCATCGCATGACTGCATCAACTGCAGTTTGTCCAGGCTAAGTAGCGATCCGCTGGTTTGCATTGGCGGCACAGGCAACTCACGCAGCAGATTAAAGGCTACATTCAATTCGCGCAACTTTGGTGCACGCCACATATCAAATGGCAATTGTTGCAGCTTATTGTTGGAAATGTCTAATATTGTAAGTGCTGGCAACTGAAAGATTGCAGATGGCAAACATGTCAGTTGATTATCCTGCAGAAAGAGTTCCTCAAGCACCGGGCAATTGTAAGTTTTAGCCAAAGGCTCTGGCAGTTCTGTGATTTTATTCTGTGCAATATTTAGATATCTGTTGTAAGAAAAAAATTACCATTAATAAAATATGTATATATATCTATCTGTGACAAACTCACTTGAGGCTAACCAATGTAAACAATTCCGGCGGTATGCTGGTCAGCACATTGTGCGAGAAATCAACTCGAGTTATGGCAGTCAGAGCCACTTCGCTGAGTCTCGGATGATTTGCTAGCTTTGGATTCAACTGTAAAACGCCATTGACTAGCCAAGGTATGCGTACAAAAGGCAGCTGTATGTTCATGCTCAGGCTATGCCAGTCGATAATTGTGGGCACATTGGGGAACATAGCGCTATATGAGATATTGCTGGCAGATGGTAAAAACACATTTACTTCCAGTGGAGTTGGTAATCCTTTTTTATTTATCTTATAGTCAGAGTCAGGATGCACTCGGCGCGCGAGTAGACGACTGAGTAATGCCTCATCCTCGCTAGCAATGGCAACACTAATTGCCGTTCCATTATCGTCCCGTGCACCATGCTTAAGCAGTAGATCAAGCATGGCCAGGGAGCGTTGTTTGCAGGCCTCGGCAATGGGTACATTACTCAAGCCATAGATCTCTTCACTACATTTGGGATCATTATGATCTTCTACTGGTTTGGCTACAATATTTGGATTAGCGCCATACTGTAATAGCGCCTGTGCCACATCCAAATGTCCACCGCGCACCGCTGCCAGTAACGCAGTTTCCCTTGCTGCGCCACATAACAAATTGATATGGATAGGACATCGTTGAGTCTCTTGTTCCTGAGTCGTTGACGCTTCTAGTGTTTCACCTTCACCCGATATATGCAACTTGGACATTATGGCCTGTATGCCAAATGAAATACGCTTTTTTGTTGGCGTAATAGGAGTAGATTGTCCCGTTGTTGTATTGCTAGTATCATCGTTCAATGTGCGGCGGCAGCGTAATTGCCATTTTAGCAGCACGCTCAGCAGTTGTTTGTTTCCAAGCAGACTAGCAATATAAAGACTTGTCTGGCCTGTTACATCCTGTGCATTAGCATCGAATGGCAATTGCCATTCCCATTGGCCTTCCTCATCGCGATATGTTTGATTGAGGTAGTCGGGGTAGGGAAAACCGATTATTAGCTCCAATAACTTGATATGCCCATTAATGCAAGCCGCATGTAATGGCAGCCAACGTTCAACAGTCGCTTCCTGTATAAGTTCGGGAAAACGCTCTAGCATTTGTTTGGCAATTCCATAGTGACCATTGTGTACGGCTGCATAAAGCGGAGAGTACTTTGTGACTGCATGTGATCGTCCATCAGCGCCAGCATCCAAAAGTCGTTGTGTGATGCTCTCATATCCTGATTGACTAGCACTGTAGAAATTTATAAAAAACTTAATATTAGCCATAAGTTGTAACTTTTTGTTACTAGATACATATAAGGTTCAATGTAATACAAATAGTACACGCCCATAAAACTGCATATTCATGTACATATATATGTATTTTACACTTACATGAAAAGCAATGTATTGGCACCTGATGGTGCCATGTTGACAATGATTTGCCGCTCCCTGCCCAGCGCTTCCAGCAGCACGCGCACAGTTCGTTCATCTCCAGCAGTGACTGCTGCTCGCAGTTCACTGTGCTTTATCTGGCGCACCTCTTCGCGTGCATCTGTTAATGAAAGAAAGACAGGTCATATACATATGTACATATATAAAAAGCTGCAGACATATGTCTCAAACGATGGAATATACCGCACCCCGTCCATGTGAGACCTCAATGACCTCATCAACAAAGTAGTCACAGGCTTCCAAGGCAGTCTCTGTGCCAGGCTTTGGTTGATCCACAAATTTCCATGACATTCTTATATAAGTGCTAGAAACAGCTGCCTCCCTCAGACGAACAGAAAAAAAAATTCAATGCAAATTTATGCCATCAAAGCAGAAGCACAATGGTAAAGCAACCGCGCGTGGCACTGCTTAGAATGTCACTGAGCTTATGCTTGTGTATAAAGTCGCATTGGAAAATCGATTCCTGTGCCATGCGGTGCGGTTAATAGTTCATTCATTAATACTACATAATGTAGTGCGCAAGACACACAAATGGAAACCAACTGTTGCATATTTAATATGCATGAAAATAAGGGGTATAGTAATGTGGGACATGGACATGGACATATTCATGGGTTACATTCATATGGTACAGTAATTGTTATTTAGTTACATATTATTGCATATAAATTCCGCTGTTAATACAACAATTTACATATTCCCACACATATTATATTCAAAATATTAAGTTTTTCGCGGTTATTTTCTATTTTTTTCATCATAAACACCCTGTATGAACTTACGCTAGTTTATTGACTTTTACTACTTACCCTCATCTGAATCGTCATTCAAGTTCATATTATTGTTCCAGATATGATTTTGCTATATGCATTCAACACTACTTGTATTCTTCCAAGCACTAGATATACTTAGCTATATTTTGTAAATATTTTCACATTTTTAACGTCGAGTTTTTGCAAGTAATTCAATCATTCATTTGCGAACTTTTCACTTTGTTTGTTTACCTTTTGTGCCAGGGTTGTCGACAGCAAAATCATATTGTTAAGTTTATCGTTATCGATTTCACTGAGATGCGCAGTGCGTACATCCGTAAAGAAAAAAATATCCGACTTATACAACACTAGACTTCTTTCAACAAGTAAACAAGACCGAAAATTTGGCTACCAAAATAAAATACAAAAAAAAATAAAAAATAAAAACAGTTTTATTAATTAATAATTGCGTTGTATGTGTAACAGTGGAAATTAGCCGTTGCTCAAGCACATAAAGTGGTGGACGCATCAAAGAAAGTAAGCCTGCGCTCACATAAAAAAAAAAAATATATATATATATATATATATATATATCAATATATATATATATGTATATCTATAAAGACAGACTCGGTAATAAAAACCACAATAATAACAAATGAAGAAATTATGTTCGAAATACAGTTTCACAATTAATAATTAATTAATCAACTGCAGACTATGAAATATTTTTTGTTCTTCTGTGCATTATTAATGCATCGCGACTTAGAGATGAGACATCAGTGGCAAAGGCCGTGCCGCGTAACTTAATGTACTAAATACCCTTGCTATGTGAAGCATAACTCTTAAGCCTTGCCGGTGTGCGTGTTTATTTCAAAAGTGCGCAAATCCTATAAATAAACTGTTGTAAATATGAGTATGCGATATTTTACGCATTTGCTTGTTAAAATACAATTCTGATAGCAAAATTCAGCCATAACAAATTCATTTCTCGTATCAGTGGCAATGGTATAGGGCATGCGGAGTTCGCCTTAAATTTAATTTTTTGATCATTCTTGTTTTTGTTTTTTTTTTTTGACTTGTTCGCCATTGCCACCGCCACCGTCGCTGCGCCATCGCACCCCTCCTCTGCTGTGATACACCCTGCGATACTCTATGTTAGCAGCCATAATGTGTGATTCATACTAAATATAAAGTCAATGTTTTTGGAGCTTTAATCCATACGGCGAGCTATAATTTAATAATTTACGAGTTTTGTCAATGAAATCTTTTCATGTTTTTTGCATTTAACAGCAAACAATTATTTTAATTTATTAATCTCTACTTAGCTCTGTTGTTGTTTTAATGGCCAAACCCATTTAATGCACATACATACATTGTACATATGTATTTGCATATAAACATAGTTATACATATACATACGTGTCTGTTTATTTATTTATAATTTCGGCTTAAACCAATTTAAACTGTTTACAAACAATTTGAAAACTTTCTAAATTGAGTTCTCAATTTATTAATATATATACATATATATATATATATATATGTATATAAATATATATTATTCTATGATCATATATATGTACATTCATATGTATATTAAATGGAAAATTCTACAATATTGCAATCTTATCACACTGGGCGTGTATTTTGAATCTAAACAACAATTGTTTGCTTTGAAATAACCCTTTAGTCCTTTTGATTTATTTTTCACACAGAGTTGAACATCATGACTAACATTGCGACGCTTATTTTTTAAATGGGAATCTGCAAAACAACAACAATATGCACCGACTACAACAACAACCACACCAAGTACAGCAACAAAAATTAAAAGAAAGTCTGCTGATAACGAAGAAAAACAAAACCGAAACTGCATGCAACGATTAAAAGACAATCGGAAGATCACTAGAGAAAGAGAGAGAGTGTGATAGAAAGGGAAAGGAAAAGGGGATAGAGAATAGTGAGACAAGCTATCTATTATATATAGAATAAGATTTAAGGTACACTAAAAGCAAATTACTATATAAAAACAAAACCATGTCCGATGTACAATTTTCACAATCTGCGTACGCACACGCATCCAGCACCATGATCCCGCAAATGAGCACCGATTATATGCTTACAATCTGCAACGGATTCTCAATATATCTGTGGAAAAACGATCCTCCAGATATTGTCGTCCTTACATGCTTACTTCCTAATGGACTTTTTATACACCTGCAAGCCAAATCATCAGCTAGTATACGGGAAGTTAAGGCGGAAATTGTGGCGAATGCAAAAACTTTACCAATGGGTTATTTGATCAAGGATGCCTGCGATTATCTTGTGTATGGCATCTCACACTTTAACATAGAACCTTATACAGATGAAACGAAGCGACTTATCGATTTACAGCCATACTTTGGCCTGTTGAGGCTTGGCGATCGGACCGATACAAGTAGCTTTTCAAGCGATTATGAGCTAACCAAAATGGTTAGCGATATAATTGGCAAATCTTTCGATCATCAGAGTGCACAGGGAACACCAGAAGTGGATCACTTTCGTCGTAAAGTAAGCCAAATATGCGAAGGCATCAAGACGCAACGCTCGAAATATTCCTGGCAGCAGCGTTTACTTTATGAACATCCATTGCGACTAGCCAACTCGGCTGCAATGCCGGAATTGATTCGACAACGGCATCCAACCTCAGCCTTTCTTATTGTTGTGAAGAACGAAAATGATCAAAGCACTTTTACACTATCTGTGCTAGAGCACGACACGCCGCTCACGTTGATAGAGAATACATTACAGAAAATGAACCGTTCTCAGATGAAGATGAACGATCGAGCCAATGACTACATACTAAAGGTTAGCGGCCGGGATGAGTATCTTTTTGGCGATCATCCGCTGATACAGTTCCTCTATATACAAGAAACGCTTTCTGATGCGGCCGTACCTAATGTTGTGCTGCAGTCAGTAATGCGACTTGAGTCCTACATCAATCATTACAACGAGCAAAGTCTGGGCCTCAACAGGCCACCAAAACCCGATCGTCAATCGGCTGTGGCACTGCAGAGGAGCCCCACTATAATGCTGTGGGATATTGATAAAGATCATTTTACATTAACTTTGCATGGAATTACTAATGTGAACTTTGATCGTGCTCGTGCTTTTAAGGTTGGTGTCCATGTTGGACTCTACCATGGCGAACATAAGTTATGCGCCCAACGCAGCGTAGACTCTTCTAGCTCTGCAAACTCACCAGATTTCTATTTCGAGCAAGTGTTAGAATTTGATATACAGATGCGCAATCTGCCGCGCATGACGCGGTTATGCATTGTCATTTTCGAGGTTACCAAAATGTCACGTTCAAAGAAATCATCTAATAACAGCAACACACTCAAGGATATCTCCTATAACAATAATCCTTTGGCCTGGGTCAACACTACAATTTTTGATTATAAACATCAATTACATCATGGACGACACACTCTGTACACTTGGACGTATGCCGACGATATACAGTCCGATGAAGTACTTCATCCATTAGGTACCGTCGAGTCAAATCCGCGCAAGGATGGGTGTGCTATAGTGCATCTCAC
The DNA here is from genome assembly GCA_037044475.1 of Zaprionus obscuricornis. Taxonomy (NCBI): domain Eukaryota; kingdom Metazoa; phylum Arthropoda; class Insecta; order Diptera; family Drosophilidae; genus Zaprionus; species Zaprionus obscuricornis. The sequence goes on from JBAMBR010004130.1 coordinate 74,979, forward strand.
ATTCCATCAAGGCGGAAATGGCAGCAGCATTGGCCAAGTATGTTATCCTAGTGAGGAAGAAGTTCTACAATTTGCTGCCGACCAGGCACGGACGGCCCGCGAAAAAATCCAGCAGCTGGCGGAACCAGAGAAGCCACTTCGGGAACTCAGTAACATCATCGCCAATTATACGGGAAAAGACAAAATTTATGAGATGGTCGACCAAGACCGCAATGCGATATGGGACCATAGGTTAGTGTTATGAATATTTGGCAAAATATAATTCTTATTATTTTTATATTCCAAACACAGGAATGACATTCTACGAGAGTTTCCAGAGGAACTGTCAGTACTGTTGCACTGTGTCTATTGGAAGGAACGTGACGATGTCGCCGACATTTGGTATCTGCTTAAGCAATGGCCTCTCATTTCTATCGAAAGATCGCTAGAACTGCTGGACTATGCCTATCCTGATCCTGCTGTCCGTCGATTTGCTATCAAGTGTCTGCATTTATTAAAGTAAGTTCCATATTTGACTAAAAATCAAACTATAAAATCTAATATAATATATTTTTCCCAGGGACGAAGAGTTGCTGTTGTATCTGCTCCAACTGGTGCAGGCCATCAAACATGAGTCATATTTAGAAAATGATTTAGTTATATTTTTGCTGGAACGAGCTCTACGCAATCAACGTATTGGACATTATTTCTTTTGGCATTTACGATCAGAAATGCAAACGCCCTGCATGCAGACGCGTTTTGGGCTTCTACTGGAAGCTTATCTCAAGGGTTGCAAACAACATGTGAAACCGTTGCGCAAGCAACTTGAAGTGTTGGAGAAGTTAAAGCAAGGCTCCGTGATAGCTAAGAAAGGAAGTAAAGAAAAGGTGCGCAATGAGTTGCAGAAATTTCTGCAAAACGAGCACAACAACGGAGTCTTCCAGAATATTAAAAACCCGTTGAATCCGAGCTTCAGATGCAGTCGCGTCACACCTGAGAAATGTAAAGTGATGGACAGTAAAATGAGGCCGTTATGGGTGGTATTCGAAAACGTCGATCAGACTGCTAGTGATGTATACATCATATTTAAAAATGGTGATGATTTGCGTCAAGATATGCTGACGTTACAAATGCTTCGCGTTATGGATCAGTTATGGAAAAGAGAAGGGTTCGTATTGATTTTAAATAATATCTAGCAAATTTAATAAATATATTTTTTTTATATTTATATTTTTAGAATGGATTTGCGCATGAATATTTATAACTGCATAAGTATGGAGCAACGATTAGGCATGATTGAAGTAGTTCGACATGCGGAGACTATTGCCAACATACAAAAAGAAAAGGGTATGTTTTCAGCGACTTCGCCATTTAAGAAGGGATCGCTCTACAGCTGGCTCAAGGAGCATAACAAGGCGCCCGAGAAGCTAAACAAGGCCATTAAAGAGTTTACATTAAGCTGTGCTGGCTACTGTGTGGCAACGTATGTCTTAGGTGTTGCCGATCGTCATTCGGACAATATTATGGTGAAACGCAACGGACAAGTGAGATAAATTAAAGTGTTTTCATTTATTGATAAATCCATTTTAAATATTTTTATATTTTTTAGCTGTTCCATATCGACTTCGGCCACATTCTTGGACATTTTAAGGAAAAATTTGGAGTGCGTCGCGAACGTGTTCCTTTTGTGCTAACCCATGATTTTGTTTATGTTATTAACAAGGGTTGCACTGATCGCGAAGCAAAAGAGTTTTGTTATTTTCAGGAATTGTGCGAGCGCGTAAGTTATATAATCTTAAGAATATCGTTTTGATTTAAAATTTCAAATATATATTCATAATGAATATATTTCGCAGGCATTTTTAATTTTACGCAAACACGGTTGCCTTATTTTATCGTTGTTCTCAATGATGATTTCAACGGGACTACCTGAATTGTCCTCTGAGAAGGATTTGAATTATTTACGTGAGACTTTGGTAAGTATTTTCAAATAATTTATTTTCTTCTAGTTTCTATTATTTCATTTATGTTTTTTTTTCACAGGTGCTGGACTACACAGAGGAAAATGCTCGCAAACATTTTCAGGCAAAATTCAGCGAAGCGTTGGCCAACTCATGGAAAACCTCACTCAATTGGGCATCGCACAATTTCTCTAAAAACAACAAACAATGAAGAACCATCAACGCAACAGCAACAATTATCTTTTCTTTTCTTTATGAGATAAATTCATACACTCCCACATTAACTCCTGTTCCTGTTACCTTTTTGTCTACATTTCTGTGTTTCCGTTTCCGGACGAGGCGTAGTACAATTTTTATATAATACATACAACCGAGTTCAAAACTATGTGTTCACTATGTTAGGCCAAGATACACACACATACACACACACACAAACACACACACACAAATACACATTTAAACAGCATATAAATGCATAGATATATATCCAGCCGATACGTTTATATCGCTTCAACAAGCTCTCCAATATCATTTATCCTATTGTTTTTGTACATTTGTTTTTCGGAATGTTTATTTCATAGGCAATTTGTATAAATGTTTTCTTCTTTTTTTTCATATTCTGTTGCTTACATTTACACCCCCCCCCCCTCCCCATTTGCACACAAATTGTAATGAATGTATCCTATTATTATATATAAACATATATATATCTAAGTTAAGCTTGTAACTTTTTTTCGGTTTAAGATAAGTTGAATTGCCTATTACACTACGTCACAGAAAAAAAAGGAACACTATAAAAGTCTCAGTTAATGATTGTTTCTAATGCAATGAGCGCTCAGAATCTGAAAATTTAATTGAAAATATTGTAAGAATACCATTTTTGGTAAATAGCATATTTTCAGCTTTGTTTGTTTTACATGTAATCAGTTGTAACAACTTTACGAGGAATATAAAACTCATAAAATTTAAATAGAGAAAATTCAAAAGATTTTAATTAGATATAATTATAATCCAAAAAAAAAAATGTACACAAAATCATAAAATTTATTGAAAAATCTCGCAATATCTCAAAAATATGCTCATCTACATTAGGAATAAGAATCAACTGAGCTCAGATCATTATAGATGTGACATAGTGTTATTATATTACGGTTATTCCGGTACTCTGATTTATATGTTTTGTTGCAATTGCAATTGTAATCTTATGTTAGTGTTATAAAGTATTTCATAAACGGCTGGATGATGAAGCAATTTAAAGAACATAATTACTTATATATATATATATATATATATATGGTACATACAAATATCAAAAGCAAATAATAAAAACAAAATAAATAAATAAATACAAATACGCCGGGTAATTTATGAATATATGCATGCATATACTTACCACAGACATATTTGACTGATGTATACTGTAATCGAAACATACAACAAATAAATAAAACGTGCTTCTACATTAGATTGTATTCAACATTTAATATATCTTTGTTTTTTTTTTTTTTTGGTTTTTTGTGTTTTATGGATAGATAAATCACTTTTACATACTTACCAACAATAAATGATGTTTAAAACAATATGAAAACTCATTCAATTTCATTTAGTATAAATTTTTATTTGACATCAATAATTCATTTTCGGTTTCATGTATGTATATAAAATATATTATTTTTTAAAATCTAGTTTTGTTTAACCGTTTAGCTTTACACTCGTCTCTTTCCCATAGACGACGACGTAGTATTTAATATATGTTTATAAACTATATAACTCTATTTCGCGATTTTTCAGTTAGGTTCGCTTTTATAGTGCTTGAAACCATGCCGAGCAGCGTTACAAACATGCACACAGTACACTTGTAGAAACGTTGCCAGCGTTCTTCATATTTTAATTATAAACAAAACGGATGATGACATTAAAAAGGACTACAATCTTTCTTATAAAAACAAAAACGTTGTACACAGTACCGAATTATATAAAAATAAAAGAGACTTAGCGGAATTATAATCATGGAAATTTGATTTTGTTTTGCTGTTCTCATTCTTCATTTTTTTTTTTTTTTATTAATTTTTTTTTTTACATTTCGTTACGCTAACTATAAAAACGTTAACAGCAACTTGTGAAAAATGTGTAGTTATGGAATCATTTAAATTTTATTATTGTGTATACACCAGTATATATCGAGTTAATATTCTTTAAAAAAATAGTTTATATTAAATATATGTATATGGGTTATTTTTGTTTTTCGTTTTTCCTTTTTTTTTTTGCTGTTACATTGTTGTCGATGTAAAAATACTGTATTTACAAAAATTACAACTATTTTTACTTATAGCATAACATATAAATAGTCATTTGTATTATATAAATAATTTAGAAAATATGAGAAATATATTTTTTTTTTGTCTTTTTTACTTTTAGGAATATATAATTTTTTTATTTGTATTACTTTAGTTTCAGTTGTACGAAATTTAGGTTTTTTTTTTTTTTTCTTGTAAATATTTCTTCTGTATATGTAGACATTGACTTTTTGTACATGTTTGCAAGTTTAGTTTATTTTATTTTGACTGAAATGATTGATTTCGCATCAAGTAAAGCCATATTGAAGAATAATATATATATGTATATATGGTAGTTTTCAATTGAATAGTTTATAATTGACTTGGCGAATGCGCGAATAATTAACGATTTGCAAGTCAACCATATAGTAAACAATTAAGTCTCTTGAAAGCTTATACGGAAATATTTATAATATTATAATATATAATTGAGCGATACAATATTATTTTCAAAATTCACTCTTGATAATATTTGTTATATAATATTATCAAAGGTGATCATTGAAAACAATATAAATTATAATATGACAAATAATGGAAATAATAAATGAAAAGAATTCAAACTAATATTCATTATTTTCATTTAGTATTTGCGTATTTATCTTTATCTAATTATTTCAAAGAGTGTTGAATAACTGAAGCAAAAAAAAAAAAAAAAAACAATAATAATAATAAACAATATTTAAATTATAATATATGGCTATTACTTAATACAAAAGTCATTATCATTCGATTGTAACTTACATTCGTATTTGTGGACTCCATTTTTTAATATGTATACTATTTGAGTATGCAATTTAGAATCACACATCGTATGTAAACAGTTTTGTTTATGTATTTTATGTATTTGTAGTTAAATATGTTCGAGTTTGTAAGTAGTTTCTGTTTTCGTAGTACATTTCTCTCCTTTTAAATTCCTAGTTTTATTTTCATGTTCAAAGGCACACGCATTCTATAAAAATCTGATTTGATTTGTAGTTTTTTTTTTTTTTTCTTTGCTTCTTCATTTTTTTTTTTTGTATGTTTTATATTTTCGAATTGTTTCCGTTACATACACACACACGTACATATAAAAAATAACATGCAGTGGTTTATGATAATGCTTCTTTTTGTTTGTAACTGTTTAATTCTCATTCTAAAAAATTTAAGTTCAGTCTGTTTCAAGGAAATGTTTTGATAAAAAAATCTTAGCATCATTATCTCAATGAGTGGTTCGAAATATATTTTATTCAATTTTTTTTTGAAGACCTGACATTGAGAAAACGATCTGAATATAGTTTTGTTTTTCTTTGAGATTCTTTAAAACGTGCATCCTATGGGAATTTAAAAAAAATTATATATTTATATATATATAATTTTACTCATAAAGTTGATTAGCCAAATAGATGTATATATTCTTGATTCAATTTACTGTTGGCTAAATAGTTTTGCAACTGGTTCGAAAAAAAAAATATTATTTTAACGGTTGTTTTCATAAAGTGATTTTTAGATTGAATTGTCGGACTTAAAATAAAACCCTATGCAGCTTAATGCAAAAACAATCAAGTTACAACTAAAATAGTAGCTAACTTATTCGATAGTTGTGTTTAGTGTGTGTTTGAATGTTGTCTTAAGCGCTACTAGTGCATAATGTACTTAACTCGATAGATGCCCAAACACTGAAGCAACTGGAGGCTGTGAGCTAGGGTGCTGGGGACACGTATCTGTCTCAGTGTTTTGACAGATTCAGTGGTAAGTCTGAAATTGAAATAATTAACATATTAATAAATGATTTAAATATTTTTTAGAATATTCTTACCTGAACTTAGTTCATTTCTTAGACTACTACTATTTTGAAACATTGCAGATTGTACTGAGGAGCCGACGCTGGCACCGCCACTGACCACTGCACCTGCAGACGTCAGGGACGCACTGGAGTTGATTGGCGAACTGGAGACGGTGGTGCGATGACTTGATGCTGCAGACATTTGCTCAGTACAAGTATCAGTCAGTTTTGGCGTGTGCGTTCTGTGCTCGGCCAAATGTGTTGGCGGCGTATTATGATGCTGTAACGCCGCCGGATGTGGATGCCCTAAATGTGGGCTTGATGACGGCTGCGCAAAGGCAGATGCAGCTGCAGCCGCTGCAGCGGCTACAGCGGCCGCATTCACACCATTGTAGCTAAAAGGATGATACGGCGACTGTGGCGATAGTCGGGAACTAGCTGCACTACTCGTTTGTGGGTGTGGCGGCGGTGGTGGCAAAAGTGGTGCTGCCCCTGCCTGATAATGATGCATCCACAGTGGACTATGACGCAGTGCTGCAAGTGTTGATATGTACGGATGGTAGAGTGATGGAGAAACTACCGGTGGAATGTATGCTGCAGCGGCTGCGGCAGCAGCAGCAGCAGCCACTGCTGCGCTATTCGTCGTTGGAGCAACATTGGGTGCTGCTACATGTGGACTGCCCGTTGCACTGCCATTTAATTGCGTCGGCGGATACATATAATAATGCAAGGGCGAACCGGCAGCTGCAGCAGTGCTTGGCGATCCTCGCTGTAATTGAAGATGACGTCGTTCCGGCGATGATGTATTACGTTCGCCTGGCGAGGGACAACTAGTTGCTGTGCTGCTGCTATTGCTATTGCTGGCTGTAGGTGAAGCGAATTCACGTCGTATCGATGCAGTCTTCTTGGGCACAGTACGGTGTGGTGTGATGGCAGAGGAGCCTGGTTCACGTGGAGATGCGCTTAATGAGCGTGGCGGTGACAGCAGGTCACGTGTGCCGCTGCTAGCCTGTGGAATGTGCGGCGAAACGGCAGCGCCTACATAAGGCGCATAGAAGGAATGATGCTGAAGCTGCTGTTGAACATGTGCTGCTTGGGCTAGCTTGTAGCTATCCGGCGGTGTTCGTCGCCCATAGTCGACTGGCAATGGTGAACCAGTTGCAGCATAGGGTGGTGAACGTTGCTTTTTACTAGCCGCATGCGATGGCGACTTGCCACCAGTGCCTGTGTTCATTTCCGGTGACTTGGGTGAATTAAGCATAGTACGTGGATAACTTGCAGAGTTTGTATAGAGAGTATGATGATGAGGATGATGATGTACATTGCTTATTATTGTCGCCGGCTGATCGTGGGTCTTTTTCGAGGACGAGCTGCTACTACCGCTGCCACCCAGCAAAGAGTGTATACTATAGGAGCTATTCAGTCGTGTTGGCTGCGTAGCTGAAGCTGCTGATGATGCAACTGCTACTGCCGTCGTTGTTGTTGGCGTGGCCAATGTCTTAGCTTGTGGCGGAGCAAGATTTATAGGCACTGACTTGTTGACCATGGCATTGGTTGCTATACAGCTGCCACCTTTGGCCCGACTTCGTTTACCACCAACACCTTGGCTACCACCTGTTCCTACTCCACCACTGCCATTATTCACGCAACCATTATTGTCCTCCAGTGAAACCTTTTCGAATTCACGTAAAATACGTTTTCGCGGTGAAACATGTTGATGATGATATTCGACTAGACGGCTGGCTGCCGGTGCCGATGATGGTGGAGATACCTGTGTTTAAGTAAAAGAGAATGCGAGATCAGATAAGCAATTAAACTTAAAAAAACCAAAAATTAAACTTAAAACACATTAATTGATAAGAAACACGTACCTTGTGCGCCAAGGAGTGACTTAGACTACCGATGGCTCCGCCACCGCTGCTGCTGTTACGCTCCGTCGCTGTTGCTGCCATCGTCGATGGGACATTTGCCGCCGATGCTGGTGTCTTAGACAATTGTTCCAGGCGTGCAGGCACGCCATATTTTAGTTTCTGTATGATGCTATTGAGCTTAGCTCTGGGTTTCTGCTTTTTAAGTCTTATGTCTTTCGTCGTCGTCATAGATGTTGTCCTTTTGGTTACTTCATCATCTGGCTCAAGCTTTAGATGTTCCTTTGTATCGCCATTATGTTCATTCGCATTGCCATTCATCAAGCAGTTGCTAATTGTGCTCGTCGTCTTGGAAGCACTGTCATCAACTGTCACCAGCATGGCATCCTCATCTTCGCTCGTATTCATTTTTTCCACAATCGCCTCCGATTTCACGTCATCAACATTAATCTCTTTACAATCATCGTTATTCGATTTTGCCTCGTCCTCTGTCTTTATCTCAGTCACATCAATTTTAATCGCATCTGAGTTAGCTGCCTTAATATCATCTGATGGCTGATTTTCTGAAGGTTTTACATCAACTTCTGTTGGTTTCAACGTTTCATCAGCGTTCTCTTGTATGTGGGCACGTTCGAAAATAGACTGATGAGTCTCATTGCCATTGGTCAGTTCATACGGACGACGTCGTTTACGTACTGCAGCCTGTCGCGCACGTGAATTAAGCACACTATGCCTAGGGCGCTGGTAATAGAGCGACAGTTCTTTGGAGATGCCGCGACGTGGCCTCGTCTGCTTCCAAGGCTGGTCACGTTGCCAAGGCGATGATTGTATAGAGCTATTGTCATCCGAAACTAAAATCATACGTAAATTCATTAGATTGGGCCAGCGGCATATATAACTTTTAAAATATTTTTACTTACAGCTTAGCGATGTTGAATTTTCGTTCTTTGGATACGTTGTTGTCACTGCAGACGTAGGTGTTACCGTGGCTGATGTTGCCGCTGATGGCGTCCGGAATGCTTTTCTTGGCACTGAGACCCAACCGGCTTTATCTCCGTCTTTAGCACGTGCCAGTTCCAATATAAATTTACCATCTAAAAACAAATTTATGTTTTGTTTATAGATGTATATAAATGAGAAATAGGATTAGTTAACTTACGTTTAAAAAACTGTAGGCGACCACCATAACCAGAAAAGCTATTGTTGGTGTGCGTTGATATCGGATACCTGCCCATATCAAAGTTAGAGCTGCCGTTTCCGTTTCCACCGTATTTGCTGTTTTTGGTAGACGCAACGGTAATGGCAGCAACGGAATTTGGTCCATTCAATGTACTATAGTCCAGGACACCGGACATAACATCAATGGGTGGCTTTGGAGCTGCGCTGACAGCAGTGGCGAGCGCCGTAGAGGAGGCCATGGTCGCCATAGTGAGACTTGAGCAACTGCTGCTGCTGCTACTACTGTTAACTTTAGTTGATGATAACGTGGGCGCGATTCCATTGGATGTTACTGATGATGAGGATGTACTTAAAGTTGAACTCGTTGTTATTTGCTTCAGTTCTGGTGCAACAGGCAGTTGAAATGTGGCAACAGCTGCAGCTGCTGTTAGCAGGGTTGCGGCCGCTGCTGCTGCATTTGTGCCGTTTATACCATTTTTGAGTAAAAACTTTGCAGCCGCCTCTGCAATTAGTTGATCGTTGTTGTTGTTGCTGTTACTGTTGCTACTTGCACTGCTGCTACTGTTGTTATTGTTGTTGCTGCTGTTGTGCCTATGGCTGGAGTTGGCAATGCTCGTCGGACTACTGTTATTGTTATTGTTGTTATTGCTGCTGCTGCTGCTGCTACTGTTGCTCTTATTGCCGTTACCGTTTAGCTCATCGGTCATTTTTGCAGCCGTGCCAGCAGTAGCTGCAACATTTTTACGCCGTACATTAGTTACGTTTATTTATTGGCGCTTCACTTCATCAATTTCTATATTAGGCCTATTTCTCTTTTATTATTATTATTATTATTATTATTTTTATGTTTTTTTTCTATTTGTGTTGTTTTTCATTCAACATACATGCAAGCACGCACACACACAAATTTATCATCGCTGTAGCTGGAGCTCAACAGTTCTTTTAACTGTAGTTGAGAAACACTAAATTAAATTAAAGAGACAAAAATGCATTTTATTGTATGATTGTATTTTCGGTCTGTTTTTCTTCGTTTTGGTTTTGTTTTTTTATTTAATGCTCCATCTTTTTTACTCCAGACTCTGTTATATACATACGCATACACACACACGCACACATACACAACACATTCATACATTCACACACAGCCAAACACTTTCCACGTTAACTTAAGGCACGAGCAGCACTCGCTACTTCACTCGTTCGCCTCTCTCTCGCTCTCTTTTTTACTTTTTCGCTCTCACTGAGCGAGTGTCCGGCGCTCACACCCAAGAACATTGCTGCGTGCTCCACCAACTGCCATTTTGTTTAATTTTTAATTTTAGCGTACGGTTGAATTTACATGCTTCGTTGCTTTATGATCAGCCAACAGCGGGCGCACTATGGACTGTGTCCTAGGTTATGAACAACCGATAACTTTTAAATAAAAGCACATTCAACAGTTACACTCTTCAGTATACATTAATGGATTTACTAGTAAAAAGAAGCAACACCCGGCAAATTTGTTCGACACGATTATTTGTCAAAATCGACGTATAATCAAATAATAAATATGGTTATCAATACGTCCCATTGGACTTCGGACGTATACATACATCGACATATTTATATAGTGCCATATGTTTTGAGATGCTGTGTAAAGCACAAATAAATATTTTCTTTACTAATAAGGCTTAACACATTTTATATTTAGAATAAATTTTTAGCTTTTTATTGCACATTTTATTATTTAGCATTAGCACGACAAAACAACATTGTTTTTGTTGTTGTAAATTCTTTGGGCAGAGCGAGAAGTACGCGGCCGCTAATTGCGGCACAAATTGACGGCGTCGCGTAACAAAATATGCCAGCTCGGCACCGTATTGGGGGAGCGTCTATCATTTTCATGTTGTTGCAAACTCGACAATTAATTTTTATATAGCCGCCACAGCATTGCATTTTAGTCAGAACTGTTTTTCATATTATCACTTGTTATTTTATTTAATCATACTAACAATAGGCGAGTATTTGATTAGAGAGAGTAGGAACACAAAGAGCGTAGCATCACACAAAACGAAGCGGAAGAGGAGATAAAATAATAGAAAAAAACGTTCTCCAATTACCATTCCAACGGCAATGTTTTTCACATTTTTTCACGAAACTCGCGCACGAAAGTACGTAAAATGTACAGAAAAGCGTTGGGGATTATGTTTAGGACACTTTGTAACTATTTTTAACCAATAAATTACTAACTAAATATGTTGAAACTTAATTTTAAAAAATTATCAACGAAAAACGCAGTGCTCAAGCACAGACGGTAGGGAAGTTTGTATCGATTGCATATATCGACACACATATTTTTACGATACTTATCACACTTTTAAAATATTTACAGCTATCGATAGCTCCATAATATCAACAGCGTGCGAGACGGAGTTACCAACTGATTTATATAAATAGGCGCGCAAATTAAATGATGTAAATATTGGTAGAATAGAATAAAATGTTTATTTTATTGGATTGGACAGGTAAACATTAAGCGATACTATGCAATATTGTATTCATCGTTAAAATTATTCATTTTAGCTACGTTAATAATTATGGTTTGACATTGACTTTTTTCTGGATAATAATACTGTATGATTTCTAAGATTCGGTTATTTCAATGTAATGAGCATGGAATAAAATATAATATAAGCCTATGCGTATGCATATTTGTAGTCGTAATACAACCCTTCTGCTGCTTAATTAATAATACAACACCTCGATTTGACCTCTGTTCTATTCAGTGGATTCAATGATCCTTGACAACCCGTTATATAATGTAGCACAATACAATATTGTAATTGAATGAATGTTTATGAGTGTATAGTATGCTTATTTCCTAATACATATTATCATGTAGTATTGGCAAGATGCCGATTATAATTAATAATAATAATTATAATAATATTATTGATTTGAGTTAAGTTAATGCTATGCGCTTTTGATATGAGTGAAACGTTTTCAATTGCACAAAAGTGAGTTAAGTTAAGTTAAGAATACATAATTAGTTAAAAACTTTGTTATATTGCACAAAGTAAATTGCATTTTACACAACAAAGGACACATAAGTATAAAATAATTAATTTCGATTCATTTTTGTTAATGCGCTGCTTTAAACATAATTTAAATATCACAGACTTTTTGCCAATTGAATTAATATGCTTTGTCAATTTTGTGTATGCCAAAATAATAAACAACAAACAAATAATAATACAAATTAATAATGAACAAATTAACAAAAAAAAACAGAATTTTTTACCATTTTTTAACGTTATTTTTGCGCCTTACAAGAACAAACCTAAGTCAAATTTTACAGTGATGGGTTTGGGATAGGATTGCATCTAATTCTTAGACTCTAGCCGGGTTTAAGCGCATAAATCTAATGTCTCGATGACACATACTTCAAGCCGTACCTTAACATTGTTGTTAACCATACAAAAAATACCACAAAAAAATAAAACTATTATTTAAAATACATTGGCAAGAAGGATTCGAATAATGTTAGCGATTTCAAAGCTTATGGTAGCGCTAATCTATAAGGTACGGCTTTAAGCTAATGTCATCGATTTATAAAAATCAGTCAAATATTAAAATGAAATCAAGTCTTGTCTTAAACATGGCACAAATAGGTAATGGAAAACCATGAGCCAAGCCTATGAAGATGATATTCTATTCTATATAAATACTGTATTGAGATTTATAATCGCAGGAAGTTATCGGAAATATGTTTTTTTTCTTTAAGTTATTACCTAATATAATATTCATGCGATTCATCTTGTCCAGATGTTATCATCTAATGTAAGTTGTCAACTCTATTAGATTGCAGAGCAAGCGAGTTCAATCCTATGCCTGGAGGAACTCCAGCTCCAATGCCAGAAACTCCAGTTCCTAGGCTAGCGCCTATACTACCGCCAATGCCTGAATTTATGCCAGCGCCTATTCCAGGACCTATACCAGATGTTATGCTAGAACCTATACCAGTGCCTATGCCAGCGCCTATGCCGGCGCCTATGCCAGAGCCTACGTTAAGGCCTGTTCCGGCAACGACACCAGCAGGGACACCGCCCTCACTTTCGCTTTTCCAGGAAGATACAGGAATATGTGGAGCTGGTAAGCAATTACGAAGTGTCTGCACAATTTGAATCGTATCCATGAGAGCTGTGACACAAAAAAATAAATTAATATTCTATATCTGCAAGTATGAATGAATAAAATGTACTTACTTTTTTGTAGACTCTCACTTTGCTTGCCGTATGGTTTACACATTGAGGGCCGTATATAGGTTTTCATGCGTGACATGTTGCGCATTAACTCTGAGAAAATACGCACAATTTTATCTTGTCCGACTCCCATTTGTTCCAGACGATTAGCCTCTTGACTGGCCCAAGCGCCATTATGCAAGGCCAATAGATCTTTATTCGATTCAATCGAATCCAGATTAGATCTAATAATAGTTAGAAAATAATGTTACATATCGAGTATTTAAATATTTCTCAACTTAAACTTACCGCAATGATTCTGAAATATTCTTTTGAGTTAACTGATCCATTGAAGAATGCGAGGATGAAGATGATGATGAGTGTGGTGATTGTGACGGTGGCGGCATTGAATGATGGCTGAGATGCACTTGAGAGCTAACCACAGTCGATGTGGCATTAGTTGTCGTTAACGGTGTTGATTGCTGCTGTTGCTGTTGATTTGCAGCAACAGCTGCTGCCACCGCTTGTGACTGCATCATACCTTGAATTTGTAAATTAGCAGCTGCTGCAGCAACGGCCATCGGATCAAAATGTTTTGGATCTAATTGTGCGAATACTCGTTGTTTTTCCAATGCGCTTAGATTGTTGAGTTTCTCCAGACTCTGCTGAGCGAGGACACGATTTTGCTGCTGAATCAATGCTGCTGTCAATTGTTGTTGATGTTTAGCCTGTGCCTGTGCTTGAGCCTGTGCTTGTGCTTGTGCCTGTTGCTGTTGTTGTTGTTGCTGCTGCTGTTGTTGTTGCTGCTGTTGTTGTTGCTGCTGTTGTTGCTGCTGTTGTTGTTGCTGCTGTTGCTGCTGTTGTTGCTGTTGTTGTTGCTGCTGTTGATGATGTGCAACAGCAGCGGCTGCACTAATTTGTGATAGTTGTGATTGAATACTGTTCTGCTGCTGCTTAGTTAAATGCTGCAACTGTGGCGGCACTTTGGAAGTGCTTGGTTTGGATAAATCAATTTCAACAACAGAAGCATTGCTACTAGAACTAGAGACACTACTGCCCGCATTACCAGCTGCAGAGCTAACTGTGGCACTGCCAGCCGCAGCACTTGGTGGCAGATGCGAAAGACGTTGCATGAAATCGGGAGTATTGACACCTGGATATTGCTGCTCCATAAACGGCATCGGCGATATGCCCATGTGATTCTTGTAGTAACGACAAGCTGGACTGGGACATGATTGAACCACCTCAATAATAAAATCTTTCTCCATGCCGAATTGATCACGTCCAATGGTATAAGATTCTATAACTGCACGCACCGTAGCGTCCACACTCAGATGTAGTCCATGCGGTCCCGACATATGCTTCAGCATTACGGCATTTGCGAAGTGCTCAAAGGGCAACACAATCTTTCCATTGTCACGCAAAATTAGACGTCCTTGAGTGTCTAGAGTTAATCGATTAGCTAGCACCCTACAGAAGCGATAATTTGTGTTATAATAATTGAAAGAATTGTCCAATTGGAATAACTGTACTCACTGCAAGTATGCAGCACTGGGCAACATAGCATTGTCCTTTAGATCGCTGAAACATTGAAGCAATTCGGCACTCGGATTCCAGCCCTTATTCTGCAGATACAGCTGCAACAGCATGTAGAGCTTCTCAGTCACATAACCAACGCCAGCATTAGCCTGTTGCGGTAACATTTCACTGTGGGATGCTGCACCCATTGCACTGGGAATGTTGCTGCCGCCACTGTTATTGCCAACAGAATTGACCACACCCCCGGCCCCTCCAACACCAACGGGGCCTTTAGATAATGCAGCCTTCATAGTCTCCGACAGATCCAACTTATAATTATCTGGATAAAAGTGCTTTACGTGCTCCTGGCAATCACATTTAATTGCACACACACAGAGGGAGAGAGAGAGACATATACGCATACACAGAAACAAACAAGCAAAACATTTTTATTTTAACACAGACGCACACAGACTGTCACAATTCATTCGTATACATGCACGGCTAACACACCTATACACGCCCACCACCCACCACTGCATATATATATATATATGTACTACAAAGAACTCTACTCACCAAATTGTTCATTTTTCGGCTATGGACTGTTGCTGATGCAGCAGCATCTGCATTTAATTCCTCTGGCGCCACCAATGCATTTTTAAAAAACAATAACGGTTGTTGTTAAGCGTAGAAATACTTTGATAATGGATTTAAGATAGAATTGAAAAATTAAAATGAAAATTGTATGTGTCTGCCGACTAATTCTGTTGTCCTTCGGCAAGGAAGTGAGATTGTTGATACTCATTTTGTATCGATTCATCGGTAACAATACTCTGCATTATGCGATGTGCTGTTAAAAAATATCGATAAATTACAGATAACTTGAAAGTTGTTGTTATGAAAATTAAAGATATGAATAATGAATGAATTAATTCATAATATTATATACTTAAGCTACTATGTATGCTTAATTAATAAAAAATAATTGTTAAAGCTTTTGTTTAAAAAGTATGCTTCGAATGCTCATAAAAACATTGTAAACAAAACAAACAAAAAGCAGATAAGAAAGCTACTGTCGTATGTGCTCGACTAAATGATACCCGGTACCACCAAAAATTAAAGTTTTTGTTCTTTTTCATCCGATCTGAACCAAAATACATTCAAACATATAGCTTTAAAATTGTGACTGTAGCTCACGGTTTTATATGGTTTTCATAGATTTCTGGTAGTCTAAAACAAACAAAAAAATTAGGGAAATCTTTTATAGTCTTCGAGATCTAGCTGTTCATATGGATGTACAGATAGACCGACGGACATGATCCAATCGACTTGGCTGTTGATCCTGAGCAAGAATATATGGTATATATTTTATGGGGTCAAACACGCCTCCTTATGAGCGTTACGTACACCTGTCGAGGTCACAAAGTCATTATACTCATGAGTCATTAGTACCCTATAAGTACCGGGTATAAAAAAAGAATCCTTTAAAATTTATTGTTGGTAGAAGATATGCGAAAGAGATAGTTTATTCAAAGCTTTTTAGATTTATGTAGTTGAAATATTTTTAAACATTAAAGAGCAATAAAATATAAAATAAATACATACATACATATAAATATAAATATTTAACCTAATAATTTGAAATTGTTGAACATGAATGTTTTTGGCATCCCCGACAACAAAATTTTCCAAATGTAGGTCTAGAAGAATTTAATTTAATTCCTCCCTTGGCTTTTTGTAAGTAAAACTAAAATAAATTAGCTAATCATAATTTGCAACACGCAAATGGCAAGTAGAACTTAGCGTACACGCGATTGCCTAAGCTTCAGGCGTAACAAGTGACGCCCTCATTAACCTATTGCTGACCACAATACAAGGCATTCACCTGTCCAAATAAAAAATAACGTAGCCCAAGCATAGGCAACCCCTGTAACTATAATAAACATTTTGCATGCGTCGTCGAAAGTCGTCTCAGTCGTCTCGGATATGAAAGTAAGTTAGGGTTGGGTAGCTATAGCAACTTTTAGCAAACAATAAGGGATATAAAATGGGTGGCGACTCCTACCATAGAAGGAACTTGTTTACTTGCCTACCATCAGTACCTGCAATTGCAGCTAGCAACGCTAGTGGTTAGACTCTAACTTAGTAAGTATTTGAATTTTGCCGAGTTTGCATCGTATAAGAAATACTTTTTAATATTCTAAAAAAAAAAAAAATTGGAATTGTTATATAGGATGTGCTTCCTGTTGATTAATTGGTTCTTCCCCTTAATATGGACTACAGTTTTTATTACATTTGGAAATTGTACAGTTCAGGAAACGAAACAATCTCCAACCCCACAAACATTTCGTTTTCAACATCCACAAAAATGTCTTGAAAATGAATTCTATAACCTGAACTACTTTGACTGTTCACCATGCAATGAGACTGAAACTTTAGCAGATGGCGAAATCATCAATGAATTGCAGCCCACTGTGGACAGTAAGTATATATATATGTATATCTATTGATTAAACAAAATCACGTAGAACATATAACATGCCATGGAATGGTAAAATTTATTTCATTGCAATTTGAATATTTAATCATGCTCCAATTCTTATATTATTCTTATATATGCAAGTAGCATATGTAATTTTATAGCTGTAGTATCGCTATGTATGTACATACATGTATGTATGTATGTGTTTTTGTGAGCCAACTCAAATCAATATTCATATATGTATATACATATATACCATATATATAAATTTGTTTTGTATTTTTTATATGCTTTATTTTATTTCAATTTATTCAATGCAGAATTCTCCTGTCAATGCCCTATCGATCATATAACAATTTTTGAGAAAAGCAAACGTTGGCCAATCTGTGATGAAATTTGCAGTAATGAAACTCAACAATCTTCAAACTGTACATCAGCTATGGCATCCGAATTGCCAGCATGGAAATGCAATTTCCAATATCTCAATACCACGGTATTAACCTCTCAGGAAAGTAACGGTATTGTGCTTACAAAAAGAAATCCAGCAAACAATGGCAGTGACTGTCGTAACTGTAATGCGGCCTATAATTTTCGCTATCAGGATTATTGCATTGCCAATACACTGATGCGCCCCTATTTACACTATAATGCATTTTGGCAAGCCACGACAAGTCCTAATTCAAAATCAAACTCGAATCGTTTACATTTTGGAGATCTGAAGTTTGTGGCATTCTTTTGCTTGGCATTGAAGAATGACACTGCTTGCCAACAATTGGCGAATCTGTGCGTGCTCTCACATTACTCAATGGATAAGCATTCACCCTGCAGTGCATTTATACTTACCCAGATGTCTGATGCGATCATGAAGTATGCACATGCTGGGGAACAGTTGCGATCTCTGGAACCATTTGTGTTCTATAAAAAGGGCAAGATAACGCGTGAACTGCTAACAACGATTGTTCATCTGGCTAATCATAGAGATTTACAAATATTTAGCACAAACTATGAGTTGGCCGGACGCCTAAAGCGCTGGGGACAGTTTCATCTTGATCAGTTGAATCTATGCAAAGGAGAAAAGTTGCCTGCATTGGGCTATGCTCAGCAACGTCTGAAGGAAATCAACTGTCAACTAACCCTTGAGCAACTTATCGATCTGGCACGGCAAGAAACTAATGATAATTATCTAAGTTTATATTTAAATTTTACTAGTAATTGGGAGTTTCTATTGCATCAGATACCCGTGCTTATCGAGACACTGACTCCAGAGAATAAGGTAATGGTTAAAATAAAATATGTTTCATTATGATAGATTTCTTAATTTCTCTTATTGCAGCGTCAAGAAGAGGAAGAATGGCAATTGGTGAAGCGTTTTCAACTTATTTCTGCACATCCAAGGGATAATCGACATCAACAAACCTTACCTTATTATGAGGATGCTCATAAGCTGCAGCTATATCGATCACTGCGCTATGTGGAACAGGTGCAACTGCAATACAGTGTTCAGGCGGGAAATCTTGTTGGTTTGCCCCTGCTGCGATTACGTTACCGTCACATTGAGTTAACAGGCAATACAAGCATAACGCAACGCTATCCATTCCGTTTAAGCGTTAAGATTGTTCATCAGCAACATACGAGAACAGCTGAACTGCTGCTTGAGGTGGCATTGCCACTGCTACTGTTAATAGCATCGATGGCAGCATTGTTTCGTCTACAGAATTTGCGACGTCGTCGTCAACTTGAACTCTGCCAGATGAGTAACCTGCTCGAGTTGCTGCAACTGTTGGCTGCCAATGTAGCATTAGCATTGTTACTAACAGCTTTGCTGCTACTGGCAGTGCAAGCTTACAATCCTCGTCAACTTGCTTTACTTATCTATCCTGCGTGTGTGTTACAGTTGAGCTTCTTGGGCGTGCATCTTAGACGTATTAGTCAATTGGAAATCTTTCTAATAGATTGGGAAAGGCCCAAGAGCAGCAGTGAGGGTCAACGTATGAACCTTGACAGTTCATCACTGTGCTCAAGTGTTCGTACCTATGTTACAGAGAATAGCGTCTCTGCCTGGCGTGTTCTTTTCACAGCCAACACCTGGATACGGCTTAGTGCAGCTCAAAAATATTCCAGTTTGATTCAGGCTATTGTTGTCATTGGTGTTAAACAGCTGCTGGTTCGGTTCACACAGATGAGCAATGATTTTGGCTTAAGCTGTTTAATAATCTCTGCTGTTTATCTGATAACATATGTTCTACAATTGCTGCTGGGTCGACTGCTGCGTGCTAATCCATTGCAAAAGTTCGTTGACCTATGCAGCTTGGCCAATATTTCACTGTTCTCACTTCTGGAGCCGGGTTATGGTTTCTATATACATGGACGTTCACCACATGGCTTTGCGGATACGGACATGTCTTCAATGATTCTACAGCTGCAACGTGAAGCTCAAAATATGTGTGGACGTCGTGGGTTGCTTATGGATTCGGATAAACAGGTTTATATTATTCTACCACCACGAAATCTAAGGTACATATGCTCTTCAATATGATTCAAAGATTAAAGCTATAATTCAATAAATTTTGCGCAGAGTCTATTTGGAGCGTTTGTTGTTACCATTTCAACGAAGCAGAAATGGTAGCATGTCACAGGCGCTGCTCTATCAAAAGGATCTACAAATATCCAGCATTGATGGTCAGGTTGAGCGCACTTCTATTGCCTATACGAGTGTCAATCGATTTTTCTGCGCCTTTATTGATCACGTAATACATATTAAAAAAAAAAGTGAATTATAGTATAAAATCATATATTCTATAATCTATTTTGCAGGCTATAAAATATATGGATTACATTATAAAAGAGAAAACATTTATAGAAAAACTATTAAAGTGTGAAATCGACAATTATCTAACTGAAAGTAAGTTAAAAATTAAAATATACTTTATGCAAATTATAAATTTAAGACTTGACTTTTGATTTTGTTACAGACAAGGGAACATTTTATATTGATGATTCTTTAAGTTTTAGTCATGTTCTGCTACTTGGCAATCATATAAACATTTTTGTACTTGAAATACTTGTGCTACTCTCAATGTATCTATTGACTTCTAATTTACTCTTTTCCACTGCTGTTGCCTTTGGCTTAAACATGGTAAGCTATAAATAATTCTTGTTTTTATATCATATATGTATGTATTTAGGAGAAGAAAAAAAAAACAAAAAAAGTAATTATAAATTTTACGCTATACTCATTTATATTTGCAGCTAATGCGCCACATCTTTCGGCATTGGGTGCGACGGAATGTGTCGCGTAAGACATTGATTGATGAGCGGTTTTTGCTATAGCCCCACAAGCAGCATGATGAACAATATATGCGTGACGATGGCATTTTTGAGATATAAATGATAAAATGAGATATGACAAGAAATTTTTTGAACATAAAATGTTCCCTTTTCATTTTATTTAAAAATTCATTTTGATAGTAAGTAATAGTACATTCATTAGTTTATCTTTAAGTATTTATCATAAAACCTATACCTAAAACAGATAAAATAATTTCTATGGTTTCGTATTCAACACATAAACACACTTAATTATAAGCATGATTTTTTTTTATTATATTTATTTCTTCATTTATTTATTTCTTTGTTGTGTTTGTGGTAATTTCGTTAGGATAGCACACATATATATTCCTCTATTAATACGTAGTAGACAGACAATATATATCTATATAATTTCAATTTCAATTTCCTTTTGTTTTTGTTTTGCTTTATTGTTTTCAACTGTGACATAATGAATATAGGATTAGCAGCAGTTTATTTAAATTTAATTTTCATTTATTTAGTTTGTATATTTAAATTTATTGGGAGATATTGTGTTAAAATATTATTATAAAAATATTCGACATTGACATAGACAAATTTATTCGACACATGACGAATTTTGTTTTAAATATTCTCTATTTCATATTGTATTTCTTATACAATTATATTGAAAATGAAAACAAGATTATGGATACAGCAATTACTATCTTTTGTATTGAATTGATCAAAAAATAATCAAAATTACATTTATATACGTCATATCATATCTGTAGTTTTATTTTTCTTGATCTTTTTGTTTTTATCTATTTCCAATATGTATTGTAGTATTTCACGATTATGGTACTAAGAGGGAATTTCTAGTAGACTGATTGGCTTGGCTTGGCTTGGCTTGACTGCTTATTTATCTGATCGATTTTGTTTTATACTTAAAACGACAAACGTACAACATTGAAAGTTTAATTCTTATGTAAATATGTTTGTATGAATATTTAATGTATTGTGTCTGTGTCAGTGTCAGTGTCTGTATGTCTCTGTGTGTATTTATTGTGCTTGATATTTCTTATGTATTTAATTCTAATTGCAACTTATTACAAGTGTCTTCTTATATTGTATACGAATGTTTGCGGTTTTCTTTTTTATTTTTTCATTTTTTTTTTATTTTTTTTTTTTATTTTCAATGAGCGAATGAACATCAAAATATAAAAGAAATGATTTGGTACATGAACCAAAAAAAATGGGCAATAAATATCGTACATAGCAAATTCGAAAATAATAATAAAGAAAAAAAAAACGTTCAAATTATATCTTGAATTGAGTAGTTGGAGGGTTGGAGAGTAGTCAATAATATATAGTACATAATTAGGACATAATTTGTTCATTTTTATTGTTTATCGCTATCACAAAAGTAAATACAACTCTAACAGGTGTAGGGTTCGAGAAGAGTTGAGGGGAGTCCTATAAAATTTCATAAGAGGTTAAAATGAAACTCAGGATGGTTTCACTAAACTTCAATTAAGATTTAATCTCTACATGGTATATCTTTCTTCTTTTTTTTTTGTTTTGTTTTATATATGTATAGTTAACACTTAAGATTGTAACATATTAACATATTTTCAAATGACTTAATCATCATCCAGTTTATGTTTGCGTTATAATCAATAAATCATATCAAATGACTTTCTTATTTACAGTTGAAAATTAAAAACTAAATGTACACCAGCTACTTGTTGTTTGATCTAAATGCTTAAATATATATATTTTGCATAGAATTATGTAACTATTATTATTGTTATTATTTTTTTTTTAGCGCCATTTATAATTTACAACAACGTGTGGGATCTAACACTTGGTAACTGCGAGTGTGTACGGATATGTTCCTTCATGAGTAACTTAACCAACGGCTGGCTTAGAGTCCAAAAGCAGCGGCATAAGCTTGCAATAGCTGCAGCACATAATCAGCGCTCTCTTGAATCGTATTGCTGCCCAAGTTACGAGCTCTAGCTGGTAACTCTAGCTCCAAATCTAGTAGACTCATCTCTTGTCTATGCTGCGTCTCTTCGTCCACCTTTGTTTTCTCTTCATTAATTGGCGGATAAACTCTATCATGTTGATTTTCCGTCTCATTAGACAGCGTCTGTGCCTTCTCCTCTTCAGCTGGCAACGGCTGTTCCTTCTCATTTACAGCCGACAGCGTCTGTCGCTTCTCCTCTGCAACGGACAGCGGCTGTGTTTTCTCCTCTTCTGCTGGCAGCTGCTTTGCCGTCCCCTCTTCGTCAAGTGATGTTGGCTTTGACTTCTCTGCGTCAACCGACAGCCGCTGCACTTTATCCTCATCATCTGGGTGCGGCGACTGCTCTTTTGTGCCCTTCTCATCGGGCAAAAGCTCGTTCTATTCATGCTGACTACGACGAGAACGTTTAGCTGGCAGACAACCATCCTCATTGTCAGCCATCGAAGCGGAACCACAGCTCTTACGACCATTCTCAATTGCCGCAGGAGATCCAACTGCTGCCGCTATTAGATTTGGCGAATTTGATGATGTAGAGGTACCACTGCCACTGCCTTTGTTACCAAAGTTGGGAAGCCATTTGGTTAGCTGCTCTTCAAAAAAGTTTTCCAAATACTTAGCATTGCCGTACGTTTTCGAATCCTCCTGTGTGAAAGCAATTGCAGCACAGATGTATAAAACTGAACAGTAAAATAATTTTTAATGCACAATTAACTCACCTGATAAAAGAGATACGTGTTTCTAAAGATCAGACGTACGTCTGATACAAAACCAGCAATGTCCTTGTAGTGATTCGGACTAGAGGGATCAAGACGCGTCCGTATAACATCCAAAGACATTGGGCTACAAAAATAAATATATTGATAGACACAAATATATTCTCATCCATTAATTAATTAAACTTACTTGCAAATAATCTCATAGTATTGAGAGTTGGCTGGAGATTCCGGTTCACGGAAATTCAGACTCTGTTCGTACTGACAATAGAGTTCTAGACAAATGCGTTGCAGTATCCTTAACTCAACACTACTCAGCTCGCCTGGTTGTGATTTATCATTGTTATCAACCTTGGTTAAATCCTTCAGATTGACACACAACAGACATTGCCAACTTTCGCTCTCATCCGGCAGCGAGCTAATCGCTGGTATATGACAATTCTGATGGAATACTTTTGGGCATTTGTCGCAGCACATCAATTCACCGCCGTCCAGGCAAACGGCACACCAATCCTCATTGGGGTCATCTTTTTGTTCATTTTTATTATTAACTGATATGATTAGTTTTGGGTTTGCATTTATGTTTTGATATGTGTGTGGATATGGTATGGTATAGTATGGGTATGGGTGAGTTTTGGGGGTGTGTATGTATGTTTATGTTTTTGTTGTAGTTGTTTTTCATTGTTGTTGTTTCGTTTTGATATAGGTTTCGTATTGTTTTGTTTTGTTTTGATTTGATTTGATATTTGTTTGGATTTCATAATTTATTGGTTAGTAATTCATTTTGTACGGTTTATTGCGCGTTCAGATTGTTTTGTTTTTGTTTGGTTTTTTTTTTTTATTTATTATTTTTTGGTTTTCGAAAACGAGTTTGCAGTTTGAAAATAGAAATAAATAAAGCAAAGTTATATGAGAATTGAATATCAATATAAACCACATCAAAGCAAAGTAAAGTTAAAAAACATATGAATAGAAGAATTATAAAATACTACACACATATTTTCTCCCACATTGGTTAATAAATGAAAAATAGCTTTCACAGGAACAAAAGATTTGTTTAGTAAACCATAAACAAAAAATGTGCACAATATATTATTAATTAATATTATTATTTTAACAAGAATGTTTCAAATCAACGCACGAGATTAGTAACTTGTGCAAATAATAAGTAACTTGGTTTTATTTTCTTTTTGAGAGCACATATATATATATATACATTTTAAAGTGCTGACATTACAGAGGTGATTTTTTTTTTTTTTTGACGTATAATTCAAAGAAATACAACGTCATACGCACACACCCTTACACCCAATAAAAGTTCAATTGATGTGCATGCATTTAGTTAAATATTGAATAATTTTATTTGAAATTTCAACATTGATTGTTAACCATTGGATTCTTGTGATATTAATATGAATGAAATCGTACTCACCTTCCTGTGTATTGGACAAATCCGTTGAACTATGCACCTGTGGTGAGGTGGTCTTAGTACGACCTTCAGGCAACACCTGAACACCATTTGAATCCAATTTGGCGATTGTGGCAATTAAATCATTAATAGAATCATCTCGTACCTTGTCAATGGGTTCAGTTAGATCCTTGGTATTCTGAGTAAGAAATTCAAGCTAATAAGATTGTAAAATTCAATAATTCAATATAAATAATAATTGATGGATGATCGTACCTCATGTGTACTGGGGCTAGGTGTCTTTGGATTTGTCGATGTGACATTGGAGAGTATTGATACAGCTGGGCCAAGACCCAGTGCTGCAGCATTGAGCTGTGCTAAGCTGTTATTAGAGGATGAACCATTTCCCAATTGCCCAGGTTGAGCAGGATTACCAATGCTTAAACTGGGCGGTGTGCTGTTTTTTAGAGTATTTGGAGATTTAAGTGAGATTTTAAAATTTTCTGATGTCTGGCGACCATTTGCAAATGGCAATAGAGGCCCCTGCTGTTGACAAACTGTAAATTGGAAATGTGCTAATAGAATTATGAAAATGTTGTCTTGATTAAATCAGACTCACTGCTCGATTGCTGCGCGGATTGTGGTATATGCCATTTGGCAAGGCTATGCATGGCGTTACTCAATTGTGGTGACGTTTGTGGTGGGCCAGCATTAAAGCCACCCTGGCTCCCATGAAACCCCAACGGCTGTATTGAATTAAGAGTACCAAGCATTATTTATATTTCATGTAATTAATTATTGATTGAATTTCACACTCGTACATTTTGCATGGGATTGGGCATCATTGGTGGTCGCTGTAGTGAGCCCGGTGAGGGTATTTGTCCACCTCCCCCAGGACCAGCTCCAGCCATAGCTGCCGCAGCCGCCTGTTGCTGTGCATGGTTTGCCAGACGTTGATACTGCGACTGAAGTCGCGCATTGTTGTTCATAAAGCTATTGTTATCTCTAGGACCACCTCCCGGACCAACACCCTGCCCAAAAGCCTGTTGGCCAGGCATAAAATGCGGACGCATCTGTGGACCCATCGGTTGATGTGCCGGCGATGGTGCGCCCTGTGGTCCTCCTGGATAGCTAGGAGGACCATTAAAGGCCAGGTGAGCGTTTGGACTTTGTGCTGCCTGATTGTTTAACAGACCACGTAGGCTGATTTCTATAGGATCACACAAAATGTATATTGAAGAAAAATTCCATTGGAGGACATTCTAAATATTATAACATACCCATATTCTGCGGATGTGTGGATGAACTGACATGCGGCTGACCCTGGCGTTGCATTCCAGGAGGCATGGCTCCAAATCGAACTGTAATTATAAATCATTTATATTGTTAATAATCATTTCCTTTGATAACTATAAATTATGTTGCGCTTATTCTTACCTGCTCCGTCACCAGGAAAAGAGCGGTTCATTGTTAAATTATTAAATTGCTGCTGAGCTGCCGCGTTACTGTACAAGGGAGGACCGTTCTGTGGTCCAAAGTTGCCGGGTGGCCCATTGGGTGAAAGACCCGCTGCCATACCTGGTGGCAGTCCGGGACGCAAAGGTGGCGCCATATTTGGGCTTGGTGGCTGCCGAGGCGGAAGTTGTGTAGGTCCATTTGGTGAGGGAGCAGGTGCTGGTGGATACGGCTTGCCATCAACAATAACAATGCCCAACTGTGAGATGACCTTCTGCAATTCAGCGACCTGATTCAATTGCACCTGGATGCGCACAGGAATTTCTGGGTTCGGTATATCGGCGCGTTGGCATTTAAGTTTTTGTAAATGACGAACCAGCGACTTTTTGCTTGATAATATTGCAAAGTCGCTGCCCTTCTCAAGAGCATTTTGCATAAATTCAATACAATGATCAGTATTATCGGATAATAACTGAAGTGTCTCTTTTTTCTCGACAAGCACCTTTAATTTACTGTCACAGACCTCATTTAGGCGCATAACCAACTGCTTCCCGCGCATGTTGACCGTATTGGTTATCTTAACCACCATTGAGGTTATCTCTTTTATTAAATCCTTTTTCTTGTCATGTATTAGCTGCTGGCGATCATCGATCACTTTTGTGGCAGACGAGAGTAGAAAGCGTTTGTAGTTAATCTCAGAGACGAGAGTCGACAATGCTTGTCGAGACTCGGTGGCAATTTCGTGGGCAAACTTGTATTTATGATCACGATGATCACTTAACTGACAATCGCGACAGGTTAGCTTGTCGCAGGTCTCGCAGAATAAAGATAACTTTTCTTGAGTGTGCAATTGGCACATGTGAAGCTTATCGACACCAACAGCGCCTACTAACTGCTCATTATTGGCCTCATCCTTTGGCTTGATGGTATGATCCTTTGTTATTTTAAGACGTTGATGTGCTTGCACACAATTATCGCATATGTATTCCGAGCAATCTACACACCACGATGTTGCAATAGCTCCATCCGAGCAGCTACTGCACTGTATGTTTGCAGTGATAGAACTTTTAAGACCATCATTGGCTCCATTAACATCACCATTTTCCCCAGCGGCACACTGTTCAATCAAAAATTGATTCTCAATGATGTACTCATTCTGTGATGCATTATCACAGACTGGACAATGTATGAGCGGTGGCAATGAACGATCTAGTTCTGAAAACTTAGTATTGACACACTGAGTGCATGCCACATGTAGACATTCCAATAGTTTGGGGCGATCATTTGTACCTAGTACCTGAGCGCAGTACACACATTTGAAGAGCGTAAACTTTGCGGACGCAGATGAATTTGATTCCGACTGTATTAAATAAGATAAAAGAAAATTTCTTTGTTACTATGCGAGTAGATCATTAATTTATTATTTACATATTCTAAATGCTAATTTAAAACGACATTATCAGCATTTAAATTAACACATATCGCTCAAGTGCTTTGGTAATCTTTAAATATAAGCAATTTCCAAGAGGCAACATTATTCGATACGGTAATCAGGATAATATAATATATTTGACAAATGCCTTTCATAATTGTATATTCTCTTGTATTGCTCATTCAAAAAAAAAAAAAAAAAAAATGTTCATAAGGGTCTAACTTTTCCTGTCTAAAAAGTATGATAGATGATTGCCTCTTACTAAATGCGGTCGGCAGTTATCTTATCTTATCTATTATAATCTTATCTTTCTACATTACAGTCAATATGATATGTCGCACCCTGGCATAGGATTGAAATTTCAAAAAAAAAAAAAATAACTCCCTACTGTTGTCAATGGAAGAAAACATTCTGGTTGTGAATTATACCAAAACAACTAGAAACCAATAATACTAACATAACGTATTAAAAACAAATATTTAACTAGAAAGTAGAGTTATTTTCGGAGAGCCTAATCAGGCATAAAGAATTTTTTTTGGAATAATCGATGAAAAATGTTCCGATTATTTAAGCTTGTATGACATCTTCAGAACGCCAAAAATGGCTTTCCTTTTTTTGAATTAGTTTTTTTTTTTTTTTTTTTTTTTGTTATGTGTAAAACCAATTATCTTCATGGTGTTCGCTATGCTACATTAATATAATTCGAAATATATTCATAAATATTGTCTTAAATATGCATCGATCCCAATGACGCTTTCGCCTTGATAATTAATCGCAAAAACTTTCCAGCAAGACAAGAGAGCATAAATTTAAAAATGCAAGAGAAAAGAAAAGTAAAAGAAGAGCTCAACACTGCAAACGAACAAATAGCGTTCCATAATGGAGCGCAATATGGGATTGGGTGTCTGTTGGGGCTGCTGTTGCTGTTGTTATTGCTGTTGGTCGTCGTCTCTGTCTGTCGCAGGGCAAGATTGATTAGTTTTATCTTGAGTTGGAACACATAAATCCAATTGATTGATTATGCTTTTGCTCGATAAAGATTACTGCATTGGTATGCGAACGTTTTACATGCAACTGTCAGCCTTTGCAAATGTGTATAACTATGTGATAGTATATGTCTGTCTCTCTCTCTCTCTCTGTGTGTGTATGTGTATGTATTTTTCTGCCCCAACGGAAGCACCATGGACATTGATGAATGCCACACAACATACTAGAGTAAGTCCAAATCTTGCACAGACAGATGAATCGGTTGTGCAAATATATTGCATACATACATTGTATCCAGTCCAATTCCTTTGCTACGATCCAACGATCCATCTTGGGTCATATAGCTGACGTAACCACCGCGACGAGAGAAAGCAAGAGAAAGTCTGTCTCAATTTTCAACAACACACATTTCTCTCGCGGCATTCGAAACTTCTTCAACTCACATAAATCATCAGACAACAGCCATTTTATACTTATATATAGATATATGTATGTATACATGCACAGATAGAAACATATATGGGAAGCTTGCCATATACCCACATTCAGCCATCTAGCAACATAGATTCGAAGTGAGGGCAATAGGGGGCGACGTTCCACTTGAAAGCCATTCATCATAATATATGTTCGTTCCATGGCCATTGCTTACATTCTCCTCGCTCGCGGCGCTCGTTCATTCAATTGTCGGCCTCGAAAACTGGCTCGGGTAAGCGTTCGGCTAGTTACTCGTTCATTCGTTACTTCTTTCGTTAGTTTGCTCGTTCGATGGCCGACGCAGCCCACTTAAAGTTGCCCAAGTCCACTGCGACTGACATACCATTAAAAATGTTGCGAAAAAAAAACAGCTGCTACCCCCATGTCTTAAACAATTGTGAAATGACTTGATATAAACTGGATACGGGATATGGGTAGCTACTTCGTTGTTGGCCTGCATTCTGTATTATTGGCAGCACAATGGAGGAGCATTGATTGTAACAAAAGCTTGAATAAAACATTTGTGCAAGTAATTCTAATTAATAGATTTTTCAATGATGGTCCGACAAGTTCTTCTTGTGATGTTCGTGCAATAGAAGACAACTAAAAATGAAAATGGGGGCGTGTGGGTAAAAGTCTTAGTCGATCTTATCGTAAATAAACGGAAATTGTAGTGGAAATAGGGATCGGCTTTTTGGTATCTCTTAGCTTTATGTGTATGTATATATATATGTATTTGTACAAGTTTTTCATTAGTGAGATTTGTGACAGGTGTGTGGGGGTTTCCAACAATTTATTAGTTCGGCGCGTGACTTGAATGAACTTTAGTTGCACATGGCAAGGTTTATATATTATTTATAATACTCATGATATATAAAGCGTTTCAGATTAATTATACATACACATTTGCATAGATATTTTAGTTTGCAAAAATTAAAAAGATAATATAGTATTTAAGTTTTCGTAAATTTATCAAATGTTTCATCACTCGATACTATATTGAATTATTGAATATGAGATTCTTTCATTATTTCATATAATGAAAAATTATATTTATTGCTTCACTTTTATGCGCATAAAAGATTTAATGGAGCACTTTGTGCGGAAATTAAAAATATATTAAATTAGACGTACAAACGTTAAATTATGTTTTTCAACAGTAAAAATCAATTCGATATTTCTTTATACTCAACTAAGAGTAGAGGGAAATTGTAGAAAAAGCTTTTTGCGTTGCCATCGTTGGACTATAGATTGGCTATTAGCAACAGTCTCTCTCTCGGATCCCTGTCTATGGTATCCAAGCGCAGAAATGTATAAATAATTTTAAATCAATTTCAATTAGAAAACGTTGAAAGGATGCCACAAAAAACAACGAGCGCAACGTTCACAGTAAAAGCTTTTCATACACAACAATGGCCCCCAAGGCACGAAGCACTAGAAATGTGCTGACATGATGGAATGGCTGCTTGACGTCTGCTACTGAATGAGTGCATTTATGATTGATGTAATTTTGATGAAAGTAATCACATTTCCATCCGGCAATGCGAAGCCTTTTAAAGCCGTTTCAAATTTCATTGGGAATTTATTCGCAATAAGTTTTTCAGTTTTGCAAAAAGTTTTTTTTTTCTTTTTCTTGTTAGTCATACGGCAAACTTTGTTGTGAAAATTAAAGAAGTTCTACAACTATATTTCATTTCTTACCCTGTCCTTATCCTTTCCATTTTGCGATCTAACACTCTGAGGGCTGTGAGCACTATGACAACGGAAAAAAATCATTGGAACGTTCCATTGGCAGCAACTTACAGATACATATCACATGCCAACTCTTATTTTTTTTCATCCATTCATAATTCTATTAATTTGCGTGTTCGCATCAAATTGGATTTAATGTAAAGCCTTCACTTTTTCAACTCTCAGTAATGAAAATATTTTGCTTTTCGTCTGACAGGTAGTCAGATAAATGCATATTATTTTAAATTGAATTATAATTTTACAAACCTATACATATACATATACATACATAAATATATATCAGAGTAAAACATTTTCCAATATTCTTTGTATCATATAGAATTGTTCAAGGCTTTATTTAAAAGCTAAAAATAAAAGTTGAAATTTTAAGTTCATTTATTTCATTTGGGTTATCAAGAATTTCTCCCGAATATTGAATAATTTGGTTATCTATACGCTGTCTGCCTTGGCAATTGATTCTCTAGTTGTCTTTATGTATATTTATAGTAACCTAATGTTATTTTAATGACATTTTAATAGATTTAAATGCGTAATAATAACATGAAATGTAATAAATTAATCATTAACAAGATATATGATAATTTCAGATAGATTCTTCCATTATAAAGAGTTTCCACTGACATATAAGTTGAATTGTTTTGTATAAAATTATTATATCGTATCATGTATATCTTCAATGTATTCTTTGGACGTTTGATATTATGCGTCTAAATTACTGCAAGACCTTGTTATTTTGTATGATTGCATCATTAATATTTCATTTTCACTGCAATTTTCTTACCCCTTAAATAATTGGTCTATTAAATGGACTTTCAAATTGTCCCCGGCAATTAGATGCACGTGTAGCGTGGTGTACGTGCTCAATTTATAATTGTAGGATTATCGTTGTTATATCACAATGCCACGTAATTGATTCAATTTGATTTTAAACCTGATTGCAAAGTTTTCGCTGTGCGTTGTATAGTTATTTTGAAAATAAAACCCATATATAATATAATCGACTTATTATCCTTCATTTCAAAAATTGGTCACACTATTTATAGGAGAAGTCAGTTTATTTTTACTTTTATAACTCGTTACGTGGCCTTTAATTAAAGGAAAGTAAAAAATTACAATGAAAATCGATCTCAAAGCTTATTGGCATTTCGTTGGAGTCAAACAAAGGAACAAGAGAATTGATGTGATAAATGCCGTCCTGCATTGTTATGCAGCAAATTGTATGGCTTTCTCGGACGAACCGACAATCCAACAACCCGACAGACAATTATTCAGGCTGGATGGCGCATAAATCAGTGCAATACGAGAGCATGCATCATCTGTGTGCGTCATGAATTCTGATGGACAACGGGTGGTATTCAACAGCCATTTTGTGAAAATTCAAATTGTTCGTCCTGTTGCTTTTGATTTTCGTGCTGCAGGTTCTACTGGTTGTGCTTGATGAATATTTGGATTTCAGCGGCCATTTTGTTGAAACGTTCCCTAACGCTGCGGGCCGTATGTTCATCCGCTGTTGACGACACACAGACAACTTAACCTGCTGGTCGTGCGTTTACTCCTTCCTCATTTTTTTTGGGTTTCAGATTTCAAACAGACATTCTCCCGCACACACCAGCTCATATACATATGGTATATAAAAACTGTATTGCATTCATGTTTTTCTTTCTTTTCTTTTTTTTTTTTTTGTTTAATATACGTCGCTTAAGAATTCGTCAATTTCATTGTTTGACAATTTTACAGCAAACAAAATGACCATCAAACAGGACATTGCATATTGAAAAGCTCTGAGTACACACAATATGGCGAATTTTCTTTGATGTTTGAATTTACAAATAAATATATACATACATACATATGTATATGTACGTATCCTTGAATTGCCAATAACAACAGCGACAAAAACAACCACAGTAACGACAAGCAGCCCAGACCACGGCAGAGAAGGGTAATTAATTGCATTTTGAGTTTCGTCTTCTGCTTGGGACACATTTCAACTTGAGGTTTGCATTGCGTAACAGCTTAACCTGCAGGCCAAGTCAAGTCTCTCCAATCTACCCATCTGTACATTCCTTTACATAAATATCCTTTGTCATGTAACATAAACCAATTGACTGCGTCTCAATATGTCTGCTTCATTTGTGTGCCCTTTGTAATAAATTAATTTAATTTGATTTATCAAGCATTCCCATGCAAATTCATTTGCCACAGTTACTCTGTGCATTTCAAATCTATTCGATATGCACTGTCATGGTTCTTGGAAATAATTATATTATTCTCAGCTAGTGACTAGTTAAACCTCATTTATTTAGATATTGTAAAATCTTTACTACACATATATATATATATATAAATATCTATATATAATATATATATATATATAACAAATCACCCAGTAAAACGGATATATATAGATACATACAATGACGTATTACTAAACTTATATGTTTTTAAAAGTAGTAATGCAAACCATTGTATCCATATTTTATGGCCAACGCAGCATGACTCATCAAACGTTTTATAGAAATTAATCATTCATGCTATCATTTTATATTATTCTATGGTATTATATATCTTATATCAAATTTGAAATTACATTTCAGTTTCATGTTTTTGAACTCAAATAAAATGAATTTATCTTCGTACAGGTGTCGAATCACAACATCAAAGGAAATGAATTCCTTTAAAAATGTTACTTTTTCTGTTTCTGTTGCTCTTGGGGGTAATGAATAAGAGAAAACTCGGCTCTTGAAATATTTATGAGGCTAAGCAATAAACTAAAAATGCAAAGATATAATACTCGAAATGCCAAGCATAAATTGCACCAAGAGAGAAGGAGACAGAAGAAGAGAGCGAGAGAGAGATAAAGATAGGGACACTATGTTCGTTAAATGCGTGCAAGAGCGAGAGCGAATAAAAGAAAAGAGATAGCCGATGAGCAGATGGCACAATAAAATATTTTATACTCCCCATAATAAAAGCGAAAAACTTGATTGTGACTGAAGCTGGCGAACATGGGTATAAAATAAAAATAAAACTAAACAAAAAATGTATACTCGAACGTTAAAGGTGATTCGATTTATGTGATAGTGTTCACCAGCAGGACCACAACTTGGCCACGAAGCGAAGCATCAGTTACAAGCGAAAAACAATTTTTTAATGGCCGGAGGGGATTTGAAAATAAAAAAAAAGTTCAAAACGTATATATATATATATATATATATATATATAAATAAAATAAGAATGAAAATGTCCCTCATATTATTTTTCTTTGAAAATCATAATATACAAATGTATGTTTTATTTATGTACCGATGATTGATAAAATTTTTTCTTTTTTTATCGATGATTTAATGATGAATGATTTATGAATGAATTTAAAGTATGCATTAATTCAACGTTGTACGATCGTTTATACGAAAGTTCCATTCCAATTATCTTTTAATTCGTTTTAACAATAATAAGTTAAGCAATTAATATTAAAAATTTTAGTTGTATTTAACGAATAACTTTCGAAAATCTTTCTCATAAAAACACATTAGAAGGAACAATCAAATTGGTGAATTTTTAAATAGGACCCATGCCACGACTACTACACACATAAATACAAATCTACTATATCTATGCGACGGAAAACAGTGTGGCCATTTACTTAAATCGCTGACATATCCGGCAGCGGCGCAGCAATTTCCGCTTGCAGTGTAGGAGCAGAATGGGGACCACCCTAATGGGCAAACCCTAATGACCTGACATAACATTTCATAACGCAATTTAAGCTACCCAACACAAAAAAAAAGTATATACTATATATATATATATAAATTGCTACAGAAATGATGCCATAAAAGTATATGAGAATATATTTGATTGCGGATTATCATAGGAGGATACTCGACATACTCACAAACATACTAAACGAACGGGTGAAACTCAATTGGAATACTCTAACGCTACGCCACAATGTATAGAAATGTATCTTTCGCTGTATGGGTTTTTTTTTTTTTTTTTGGACAAGTGCTGCTGTTCGTTCCGTACGCATCATTTCCCATCGTCGCAGTCGTAAAGATTTAATTGTATGGAAATCGTAAATGGCACGCAAAAGAACCAAGAAAAAGTTTTTATGAGCTTCGGGGTATACGTACAGAAAATCGATGGGTACCATTAAGGTAACCAACAAACTCACTCTCCAAAAACCGAAAGGAATTTCTCGCAAATACATATACATAACTAGATATATATATTTATATATATATATGAATGTATATTTTTAATTTCAACATTTCGACGGTAAATGACTTTGTTTTGATAGCCCCTTTTGTTTGGCATTGGGTAAATCTATGTACAAGGAACACGACAAGTTTTCGGAGACGATGGTTTCGGTGACCTCAAAAAATGATTCATAGCGAAAATGACTTTGTATCAACCAGTCAATCAGTCTAACTGTCAGTCAGTCACCCAGACAGTCCGTCAGTTATTTGACGAGTTATGCCACACCAATCCATTGAAGTTGATTGCTTTGAGTGGTTTTGGGTATGGTTTATTAAGATACATACTTATAGAGCAAATGGTATAATCACAACGTCAATGGCAGAACCATTAAAGAAAATAGGAATTGAATTGTTTATTATACTTTGATGGCTGGCAACGTTGATCAAAAAAACAAAAACATAAGTAGCAGTGGAAAAATACTAAAACTTTACCCTTACTTTCACTATGTAAAACAGACAGCTTTTCGAAATAAACAAGAGTTATTGCAAAAACAGACTTTCAAGACAAATATATTTTCAGGTTCCAGGTACAATTACCTCATCAGATATTTAAATATTGTTTTATACCCATGCATATGAAATATTAATTTTGTATTGTAGTGTGTGTGTATGTGTGTTACAAGGCATAAGTATAAATATTCTTGATCAGCATCATCAGCAGATTCCAAATCAGTATGTTCATCTGTCCCTATAACCGTTGGCTATATATAAGTATGCACCGGTTAGATAGGACCACTATATTATATAGTCACAATAATAATGATCAGTTAAAAATTAAAAGTTGTTGTGAAAAAATGTTTCGTTTAAAGGTATGACAAGGGTATGATATCTTCGGTTCGCCATAGATGCCTTTGTATTCTTCCTATAAGCTAAATTATTATTATAGGAACGCAACGGGCTGTAAAATTTTATATATACCTTCCATAATTGTGGTAATTCAGTTTGGAGTACCAACACAAAATGGAATATCAAAAATATTGTGAAAAAAAAGAGTCTGAAATCGTCAGCTTGCATAAAGTGAGTTAAAACCACAAACTAATGAAGCGGCTGTGTTTGGGATAGGGCAAATAGATTACGGGCATGGGGTTTAGGGCCTATAGCTGTCTGGGAACATATAGAGTGTGGTATGCGTCTGCTTCAGAAAGTGACGACAACGAATTGGATATTGTGGGTTTGAGCTGGTTCAAAGAGCTGGATGGTCACTGATGGTCGCTGGCCTCTGGTCTTTGGAGCTTACCAAAACCACTGACGCTGCTGCTGCTGTTGGTTCTGATGTTGCGGTTTGTGGTTCTTTCTGTGCCTGATGCAATTGTTCGTGCTCCCGGGCCATGACATAGACGGCAAATCTCTAAAAACATACGTACAAATACATAAACATACACACTCACAAATATTCATACATACATACAAATACACAAACATCTACTTTGATACGATTTCCAAAATGGCGTCGTTGTTGGTCTGATGTAGATACAAAACAGTAAAGCCGCAGGGGTCCAAAACGTGATGCAGATGCAGCAAAATTGCTACTCGGCTTATGCAGAGGAGGTTGGGTGGAGCAGTACGTTAAGATGTGGGCGTGGTACAGCTGTCGAATGCACCGACGTGAGCTTTGAAAATCTGCTTACGTCTAGGGCGCTTTTACGGCTCTGCTGGTTCATTCAGAACTTATACACGGCTTATAAAACTTTGCCCAGAAACTCAAATACTCTTCCCTAGACCAAGTCAACATAACATTCGCTTCAATTTAAAGTTACGTCAATTTTGTGGCACTGCTGCCTTGGCTGCCTGCCTTTTATTGTGCGTTATAATCCGCTTTATGTGATCGGATTATGTCCTGTACACTGCGCCTAATCCCCCATGCTGGCAGGCAAACGTCCGTCCGTCTACATTTGTATCCTATCTGGACAGGGCCACCCCCTCTTTACAGTTCAACTGATCCGCTCGCGTAGTCAACTTTAATTACGCACGCTGTGGTCGGATTAAGTCTGCGGCCACGCCCAATCGGTGCCCATAAAAGTAATTAAAATGTGTATCTGTTAGATACATACAGGAAGACATATATTTTCACTCGTACAAACGCATACACGTATACAATGTGTTGTGTCAGGTGCGGAACAGGTAGGAGGACCAAATATCGCTTGAAAGTGAAAAGCAGTTTTTCCAAGATCTGTTTTTCTTTTTCTTTGTGTTGCTGTTTGTTTTTAAATTGCCTGACAGTCTATAAAGTTAATTAGAAACTTTTGGGTAGCGTTCATTTAGTTAACTCTCTTCCCCCTGGAGTTAAGAACACAGACTGCGTCCCTAGCTTCGGTCATCGGCACTTTGCTTTGCTTGCATATTCTAGCGAAATTAAAGTTAATTGCACATCATTAAAAGCAAATTCTTAGAATTAATTTTATGTTTCGCCAAAAAAAAGCCAAAAACAACGACAACAAAATGGCCGTACAACACCAAAACCCAGCTGCCCGCCATTCATTACGGTGTCAGATTCAATGAATAATTACAGCTTGCAACATTCACGCACACACATAGTGCTTACTCATAAACATATAAGAAAGCTGAATGGAACCCTTCAAATGGGTCGTGATCTATTGTAAAGATAAAGTATAGTGTAATACTACGCCCAATGATATATTAAAATTATCATTTAGATAATTATTGTATCTCTTCCTCCTTTATACTCAGATAATCAAAACAAATATGTGGTAAAAATTTGTATTTTACTCAAGGGATACTAAAAAAGGTAATTTCATTTTAAGCAGCTTGTAACACTTGGCTGATTCTGTAATTATGTAAGTATATAAATTATTTACAAAGAGCAAGAATACAAAAGTCCAAGAAGTACTCCCCGTTTTTTGGCTATCAGTCTTTTACAACATAAAGTAGTGTCCTCCGTTAGCTATCCGACAGAAATAGTCAGTTTGAATCTTTATAACATTTAACTCCCATGGAAAAAATCGATTGAAAATTAAGTTTTCTATTAAAACTTGTTTTCTTCTTAAATATCTGGTTAAAATTCACATAAATTAAGCTTAGCTTTTAATATTACGAGTGCTAAGATTTCATGTATTTTATTGACTTGCTTAGTATGCCAAGTAACTGATATTATGCGCGGACTATAAATTGTGAAAAAGACAAAAAATGAAAACCATACCAATCGCCATTTTGCATTGTTAATCACTCTGCTTAGCTTTTCAATTAATCAATATTAATACTCTTAAAACATTTCATACATAAGTAATTTATTCTTGTATCTCATTAATAAAGAATTATGGCGGAGGCATATAAAAAAAAATACAGACATTGAGGATAAAGATGAGAGTGACTAAAAAAGTACACGGTCCCCCACAAATTCACATAAAAATAGCCTGTCCAGCGGCAGGTGACGTTACGACTGAATGAGCATATTTTCAGCTGTCATTTCCAGCTGACACAGAGAGTAGTCCAGTCTATGTTTTTCATTGCAGCGGCACTTGAAGGCAAGCAAAGTCTGTTTATGGCACTCAGAACTTGAATATTTCAGCGTCTGAATATTTAGAAGAGTTTTTCGTTCGTGGCGTTCAAGCGCGACGAGATCGCAGCAAACTGAATAAATAGTGAACAGACAACAAACTTATGTGCATTCAAGTGATGAGCGATCACATTTGTTTGCAGCTATAGAAATTATTCAATTATTCTTGTTAATTCTCAATTTACTTATTTATTTACAAATTTTAACAAATTATAATTTTATAATAACCATTCTATGCTTTTTATTATGTGTTATTTATAAATAATATATATAATTTGATTGTTCAACAGAATAGTGCAATATTTGCCCGTAGAAGATTACAAAGTAACAGTGACTTTTAACACAGTAACAGTGATATATCACAATATATTTTTCAATCACTAAAACTCAATCAGATGCTCATCTCCAGAACACACTCACAAAAGAGACGAGTCATTCCAGTCAGCCACTGCAGCTGATCTTGATGGAGAGCCCTCAGCGGTAATAAAAAAAAAAGAGCGTTTTGTGAGAGAGAGTAAATGAGTTCGTTGTTGATGTTGCTGCTGTCTCTGCTTTGTAGTTACATATTTGCTTTGCCTTTCACGCCAAACGGCAAAACCAGAAACCGAACAACAAACAGCACGAGACTTGAACACGAAAGTGAAACACAAATTCAGCAATGTCTGTGTGTTTTTGCATGTAGTTCTGTGTGTGCATGTACGTGTGTACATGTGTGTAAGGAGGGGGAGATGAGCTTTAATATTTGTTTGTTATTACTGCCGCTGGCTGTTTGTTGTTATAGCTTGGGAAAAGATAACGTACGAAATTGCACGAGACAATGGTCATTTGGTTTGTTGTTGGACGGAATGATAAGAAAGTTTAGAATAACAGTACTGCTTATTCAGTTGATAAGCTCTGTCAATCAAAAATTCTCACTATGATAATTTAATAGATTCAAGTGCATAACGATAGTGCAACCATTGTGAACGATAGTGCAAGCAACAATGCGAGCACGTGTTACCAGTTTTGGAGTTAATAACCTCAACAGTGTAATGACTAAAACACGAGACATTGAAGGTGAGATAATATATTGATAACTTACTCGTTTTTCCGCACTGTCGCATGGATTGCTTAGGGATGATGACGATGACGAAGATGTAGATGTAGATGTAGATGTTGTTGCGCTAGGTATTTGTGGCAACACATCGGAAACTGCAGAGTCCAACTGCTCCTGCTTAATGCCGGCGGTCAATGGCAGAAAGTCATTTTTCAAATTCTCCAATTCCAAATCCATTTTTTTTAACGTTGACTGTCAAACTTGGTGTAGGCGCTGGATCAGCGTGGGCGTGAATTTAATGGGGATTTGAATGTTGATGTGGTTGTGGGCTAAAATTAGCGCGAGAATTTTACAGTGGTATTCACCAGCAGCTGCTGCTTATACCAAACATGTTTAGGTTTTTTAAGATTACTATTCCATTACGTTACTTATTCAATCCCGAGAGTGGTCAGGGAGAAGCAACATAAAAACAACGCCAAATTAGTTGGCTGCACAAACACACACACAAGCAAACACTCACTCGCTGGCACAGTCGCACGCACTCGTACAAACAAGCAATTTTGTGCAGTGAATAGTTTCCCTTTCGAATGAAACCTGAGGTTTATTTTTGTTTTGCTGAGCGTTAATTGTATTTACTGTTTATGCAGATAACGATATTTTAAATGCTAAAAATTTGTTTGAAACTGCATTTTGATTTTCACCTTCAACTTCGAACGTTTGCAAAATTTTTTCTTCTCTACTCTTTTCGCACAAATTCTCACGAAGGCGAAAACTTTCATTTAAATGTTTTACATTACACTCTGTTTCACATTTGTAATTACATCGCACTTTGTTTTCATAGTTTATTTGTGTTTGGCGCACGAATGGTACAATTGTTTGTTATTCAAATTAATATTTGTATTTTATTGGCAATAAATTGCTGGGAAAACACACGGCCACGGCGTTTACTCTCCTTGGACGCTTCTTCTGTACAAAAATTTTCTACTCGCGTAGCCATTTTGGATTCAACAGCGTTGCCACACTTTTACTTATTTTAGTAGGCACACACGTTCAGTCATTGGAAAAAATTTAATTAGTTTAGTCTATTGCTTTAATATATACAATTTTTCAAATAAATTACTACATGCATATTTTAACGGTTTATTAAGTTAATTTACTTAATTTACTATATTAATATACAAATTTTACATGTAATTATACACAAAAAGCATTTAATCTAAATATGCAATAGGTTTTTAGGGTTGTCACCATTTCGTTTCTTACGTTTCTTCAATCCATCATTCATCAGCTGTGTTTTATTTCTATTGAGAAGCAGCGCACGTGCAACGTTGTATAGTAAGGAATTTTGTTTAATAAAAAATAATTAATGATTATAAGGCACATATTAAGCAGCTGCACAAAGGCAGGTGAATTTAAAATTGAATTATTAACTTTATTCGACAATCAACAACAATAATTATTTTACATTGCAGTTAGCCTAAAATCGCTGCAAAAACCAGACATAAACCGATTTACTTTAACTTCGCGTCATATTTCCTTCGCTGCCGCCATGAGCGAAGCATTAGACAAACTGGAACAGGATACATTGGCAAAGAAAATTGCAAAAGAGTCGGAGAATCAGTCAGTAAAGGATACTAATCGAATAAAACGCAATCTTAAGCGAAAAAAATGGGTTGACTGGAAAACGCAAGATGAAGAGGATGCAGCCAGCGGTATAAAGCGTGCTCCTTTTGATCCAGCTGATCGTATAAAGCGTAAAAAAAGTGCGATATTACTTAGCTACTGTGGAGCTAATTACTATGGTATGCAGCGAAATCCAGGCATGCAGACCATCGAGGAGGAGCTCTTCAAGGTGATGCTGAAACATAAATGGATAACAGAGGATTCTTTCGAACAAGTACAAATCGCTTGTTTTCAACGTGCCGCACGTACTGATAAAGGCGTCTCAGCGGCTCGTCAAATTTGCTCCGTGAAACTGCGTAAGTTTAATCAATGATTTATTAGCAAAAGTTTATATTTATATAATTCCAAATGTTTCATATTACAGCCGACGAGCTTGACTTGGAGGCCTTCAATAAAGATTTACCGGAAGAGATTCGACTATTTGGCGTTGAACGCGTAACCAAGGGATTCAATGCTAAGGATCAATGTAATGCTCGAACTTACACTTACACTTTACCTACCATTGCGTTCGCTGCATCAGAGGAACAACATGAACAGGAAACGTATCGATTATCAACGGCGATGCTCGAAAAGATTACCGATACACTAAAACTTTATGAAGGCACAAAAAATTTTCATAATTTTACAAGCAAGAAGTATGTTAAAATAAGCGAAGCAATGAATCTGAATTAATTTTCTAATCATATACCACATAGAAACTTTTTAGATCCATCTGCCAAACGGTTCATCATGTCCTTCACATGCAGTGCACCATTCCAGAGTCCTCAGGGCGTTGAATTTGTTACGTTAAAGGTCAAAGGTCAGAGTTTTATGCTGCATCAAATACGTAAAATGGTTGGCCTAGCTATTGCCATAGTTCGGGGTAATACAACAACAACGACGCTGGACCGTGCATTGACTGAAGAACGGCTGGATTTACCGATGGCACCGGGCTTAGGTCTCGTACTAGATACCGTACATTATGAGCGCTACAATGATCGATATGGAAAGGATGGTATACACAATCCATTAACATGGGAAAAACAAGAGGAGCAAGTGAGTCAGTTTATAGAAGAGCGTATCTACTCAAATATCTATAAAACTGAAGCGGAGCAACGTAATATGCTAGAATGGTTGAGCACTTTGCATTATCACTCATACGATACAAGGCGAGACGAAACATTAGAATCCGATGGAAAACAGAAAAAGAATGCAGAAGATGACGATGGAGAGGAATAATTTTAGTTATCTATCTATACGATTTTCAATTCAAGACAATTGATTATATATTTATGAATAATTGATACGATGTAGTAAAAATGCACATTAATTTGTAACAGATTAAAAGCGTCCACCCTTCTTCTTTTTGTGACCGCCCTTGCGATGTTGCTGCCTTGGACCTGGTGCAGGCTCTTGATAGACGGGTGTAGCGGGCGAATTTTTGTTCAAGTTAGCACGATTCGACATATCGCTGAAAATTAAAAAAAAAGAACAGATAAGTATTTATAATTACTAAGTGGCGATTATGTAGTCTTACTATTGGTCAGCTGCACCACTAGCCATGCCCTGAGAACCTTTAATAATATCCTTGGCACGTGCACCGCCACGCTTCTTACGGAATCCTGTACGCTCATATTTAGGCAGCCAACGCTCTGGATCTGGTGCCACTTCGGCATTATAATTCTTGGGCAGCTTGCCTTTGCGTTTACGGTGTGTAGTTTTCTTATCCGCTGCAGGCGTACTTGGTGAGGGTTCCGCTTTTGAATTAGCCGTTTTCTTGGCTGCCTTAGTTGACATTACCCAATTGGCTGCCTCAAGCGCATCGATTTCAGATGCTGTTGTCAGTGTTTCCAGTTTTGGTAGCTTTCGGCTTATCTCAAGAGCACGTTTGGGATTAAATTGTGCATATGCAATGACCAATTGTGCCAATACTTTCATGTCGTTTGGCTTTAGCTTGAGCAGCTCCTCAAGTGAACTGGCCGCGGTCTCAGACGCTCCACCACGTAAATGGAATTCGGCAGCTTGACGCCACATGTCGGACAAGTCTCCGCTACTAACATTGTTCTGCTTATACCATTCGACGGCTGACTTGAGAACAGCCGATGCGGCCGGCTTGTTGTCTGTGCCCAGATAGAGTGAGACAAGAGCTGAAACAACGCCTGGCTTATACTTGGCTTCACCTAACGATAGCAAGGTGTCAATAGCATCTTTACGATTGCCCTGTAAATAATTTACAAGTTTAAACAAATTTCGTGCATACAATTTAAATAAAAATAGCGTACCTGCAACAGCTGCAGCTGAATAATTGCAAATTTGCTAACAAACTCGTGAGTCTTGTGAGCGCTAGCGAACTTTTGTAGTTGCTCTATGGCATCCTTATGCTTCTTGTCTTTGCCCAACTGGCTGCAGCGAATAAGCAATGCCTCAAACTCAACCTTCGGATAAATTTGGACAAGTTTCTGTGTCAATTGTTGCACCTGATCGCTAGCACTTGTATAAAGAGCTAAAAGACAATTGTTGAGTGCAATAATTTGCTTTTGCCGTGAGGTTAACTTTGGCTCGCAGGCTTCAGCCATAGCAGCGCGTATTTTCTTTTTCGAATCGAAAACGTTTTGATCTTTATTGATGACCACTGAATTATTGCTGGCTACCGCAACTAGTGCAGCATCCTTGGGCTTGTGGCGCAAACATTCGGCGTAAATAACGCTGGCTTCCTTAATTTTACCCTGCTGTTGCAGACAGTAGGCAAGTTGTACGCGAATCACGTCCAGCTCTTCAATAATTTCCTCCTCACTAGCTCCTTCCTCCTCAAGAAATTCACGACATAATTTCTCGCTTGTTCGGAGCTTGCGCTCAGCTTCGACATATTTTTGACGATTGGACTGAACACAAGCACTATTGAAGTACTGCTCATATGTGTCCTCTGGGACATCTGGTACCTCTTTCTCTTTATCCAAGGCTAAATTGGCTGCCA
This sequence comes from Zaprionus obscuricornis, assembly GCA_037044475.1. Taxonomy (NCBI): domain Eukaryota; kingdom Metazoa; phylum Arthropoda; class Insecta; order Diptera; family Drosophilidae; genus Zaprionus; species Zaprionus obscuricornis. Next base: position 119,279 of record JBAMBR010004130.1, read on the forward strand.
CTGCACTAAGATTTGTTCGACGTTCATCCTCATAGTCATCGCTGCTATTCTTGATAATGTCCTTATAGGCATCCAAGCAATCTTCATATCGCTCCAGGCGATACAATATTTGAGTACGCAACTCTTTTAGCTTAGGCGGCAATGGCTGAATACCAGCATCGTCGATCGTTTTTAGTGCTTGCTGCTGTTTGTTTAAGCGATACTCACAATATGACTTCTCGAAAATCAGCACACTATTAAGACGGTTTTTTTCAATGAACTTATGAGCTTCATCAAACTTGGACAACTGCATAAGGCAAACGACTTTGCAGTGCAGCGCTGTTTGGTCATCTGGCGCAACTCCCAATACTGGTAAATGGCAAAATCCAATTTGTGTTTTAATTTGTGTTATACATTGTATTATCATTCATACGATTGTTAACTTACTGCGATTGACTGCTTTCACTGCCTTGTCGAACTCCTGATTGCTGCCAAACTTATGAACATCAGCATAGGCTGCTTTTATAAGCGCCTCTTTGGGGTTTGTGTCCTTCGACATGATAATCAATTATAAAACTTAATCAGACACTGAACTTTCGCCTCGTTTGCAACTTTGACAGCTGGACACATCAGCACCAGCATAAATTTTAGAGTTGCCACATCGACTTGCTTGTCAAATCTATTAACAGTGTGACCGAATTTACGAAGATAGAAAAACAAATGATAATTCGATATATGTCACCTTATCGGTATCGATATTAATCTTACAGTAATCTCACTCGCTGGCGACGCCTTTGCGAGCTTCTTGTGTCCGTGTATTTTTTGTGAAAATTGTAAAATGTCGGTTGAAGTTGATTTTATTAACAAAAAAGAAGTGCATTTACGCACATTAAAGCAGTCAGGACATGTAGGATTTGACAGCTTGCCTGATCAACTGGTCAATAAAAGCGTTCAAAATGGATTCGTTTTTAATGTCATGTGTATAGGTGTGTATATATATACATACATCTAAATGTACGTGTGTGTGTGTGGGTGTTAAACCAGTGTGTGTATCCGGCATTGCATATGCACTAGTGTATGTGTGTGCTTGTGAATCGACGAAGAAAAATAAATGGAGTTTGTATGTACTCTGTACCGAGTGCATTGAAACAGAATGCTCCATGAATCACTAACAAAACAATATGCACAAACACATATGTATACATATAATTAATGTTTATATGTATTCATACATATGTATCTGTGTTTTTATTGTTATATGTGGAGACATTTGGTGTGAGCCCCAAACCAAAGCAGATTAATATGCAAAGTGTAGTCTGGCTGGCAATCGATTTTCATCAATTGCTTTCTACAATTTCACCCTGACACAAATATTTTTGTAGTGGCCAATTTAAGGCACTTGAAATTTTGAATTTGAAGTATTGTGTGTAACACTTTTAATATGCCCTACTTTAACCTTTCCTTTGCTCTTTA
>JBAMBR010004132.1:0-42300 GCA_037044475.1 Zaprionus obscuricornis
GCAAATACCCAACAGCAAGCAGTATCTGGAACCAGAATTCAGAACCCAGAACCCACAAAACCGGACTCCTTCCCGTCCTGCTAAAGCACTTGCCCAACCACGACAGTAGCTGCGATTTATATGCAGTGCAAAGTGCAAAGAGGAAAACAAAATCAAAACAAAACAAAAGTAAGAAAGAAGTAATGAAAAATAAAATGATATAGAGCAAGAGAGAGAGAAAGGGCAAAAAGAAGTTAAGAATTTTTCTTTTTTTGCAGCTCTAAAATCAAATGCAAATGCAAACAACAGTTGGCATCAATCGTAATGTCGAAAATGAAAAGAGGAACACTTGCAATACCCTCTTAGCCGCCCCACTACCACCCCGCCCCCCCCCCCTTCTATTGAACTGTTCCCAGTTCATTGCTAGAATTAATGATGGAGAGTTTCGGTTGTTTTGGTCCTCGAATGAATTTTTCTTTTGTTTTCGGTTTTCGGTTTTCACTTTTCGCATTCGTATTCGAAATACTTTTATTTTATTTTATTTTAATTTTTTTTTTCTTTTTCTTTTTATATTGTGTTTTTTTTTAATGTTGAATCAAGTGGAAATTCAATTGATTTGCTTTGGCTTTGGCTTGTGGTAGCAAAGGGAAATACGCAAAAGGCGTTATAATAATGAAACGAATGTTTCCGTTGCAAACACCACCCACATTTCGCATGCCGCATGCCACGCCCACATGCATATGTTGGGCTTCAAAGGCAGAAAGTAAAAGGAACTTTGCTCGCAAAGCCAAACCACAATCAAGTCCAACAAGTGTAAAATTCATTTAAGCACAAAATCATTTTGCAAATATTACAAAACGGCAAAAATCGAAAGCAACAACAACAAATAAATTTTCTTATTCCTTCTATTGTCTGGTGAGAATTTGCGTGTCTTTGTCTTAGTCTTTGACTTTACTAACTGAGTTATGACACCGCTTTGTCTAATCAAATGCACAATTTTATTTAATTAAAGATGACTTAGCATAAGATAATCAACTCAACTGTAAATGCATTTACTTAATGAACTTTTCTTGGCAAACGAAAAGTTGAAGCCACAAAATTACTAGGAAATATTGTAATTTGCATTTTCATTGTGATTGTAATTTCAATTTTAATTTAATATTAAATATTTTCTATATTTTTAGCTGGCAAATTTCTGTTTGGACTATGTTAAATATTTTATCAATTTAATTACAAAACACTGAGACACATGTCAGACACGCCCAAAATGGGCGCAATGCATTTTTTAGTAGTTCTAGGGCTGCTGCTCGTTCTTATCATTGCACAGAGTCAGGCGGCAAGAGAAAGTAAGTGAAACTCTTAAATATTTTATATTTATATATTACTATATATTTCTATATTTGTAGATCCTCTGAAAGATCCTCGCATCTGCGGCCGTCCACAATGTGAAAGCACAAATCAAAAGTTTGCTTTTGGTGATATGAAATATAAATATGAATATAAAGTTTCAGTGCGTACTGAATTCTCAGGTTCTGGCGACAATAGCTCCGATCTGTATTTGAAAGCAGATTTGGAAATATTCTTCCCTAAGCCATGTGAAGGCTATTTACGTATCAATAATGCCAATCTTTATGATGCAATACCGGATACTGACAATGAAACAGTAACGGAGAAACCTGAAGTATTGGACTATTATGATAGTTTTACAAGTGAAGAAGAAGAGGATTTTGAAAATTTACATCCAAAGAGCTCGGAGTTGGGAAATGATTTATCCAAGAATCTGCTACGATTTGCATTTCATGATGGTTTAATTAGCGAAGTTTGCCCCACAGAGCAGGAAACTCCTTGGGTACTTAACTTCAAGAAGGGCATCTTATCGTCCTTTCAAAATACTATGATGCGTTTCGATGTGGATTTCAATACAACCGAAACTGATGTCTCTGGTGATTGTCATGTGCACTATGAACTTGAATCAACCAATAGTGTTTATGTAATTATTCGTAAGACCAAAGATATTGCAAGCTGTCGTCGATTCAAAAGATATCGCGGTGATCGTAAGCAACGCGAACGTTTGATTATTATACTGAAAGGATTAGGAAACATTGGCGTATTGTCCAATGATTTTGTCACGCAATTGCAATTAATCATTAAGAATAATGATGTTGAAGTCAATATTCGCTTGCAGAGTATACTTGCTTTTAGGCGTGTCAATTGCCTTAAGCATCGCAAATATTTCCTTGAGAACTACGCCGACTATACGTTGAATTCAGAATTACGTATTTACAGTTATCTGCAGACAATGCGTTGTCCCGATTATATTTCAATAGCTGAAATTAAATCAATACTCGAACACGAACAAATCAATCAAGTGGGCTCATTTGTCTGGTCACATCTTACAAATTTGGCCAAATCGAATTCACCAGTTCGCATTGAGGCTCAGGGTTTGTTATTGAATGCTGAACTCTCCGAGAAATTTAAATTGGATATTCGCAAATTTTCTCGTAACTATGAGCATAGCTTATTCTTTGATCAGTACAATTTTGGTATGTAGTAAATATTATTAATTTAATAGTATTATCAATATAATCATACATTTGTTTCATTCAGGTACCACAACTGATGCAAATCTGATATTTGGCACCGATTCGTTTTTGCCACGCATTGCCAGCGTTAACTTCACCGCCGATCTCTTTGGTTACGACGTTAGGATCACGTTCCAAACGCAATGTGGATGCAAAAAAACAAGCAATTGATCGTAAAGTTGATCAATTGGGCTATAAACTAAAATATGATTATAATAATCCTCGTGCTCAGTTTGGACTACGTGTCTTTGGCAATGATTTGCGCTACTATAATGTCGAATCGATGGGTGAGGTAGCACTACTTGCTGCACAATTCAATCCGTATCATCAGGCACAGAAGCTGCTTTCGGGTAAACCCTTAAGCTATACGAAATCGAGTGTGTTTCTAGATGCAGCGTACAATGTACCCTTAGCTGTAGGTATGCCATTGGCAATTCATGCATTTGGTGCCTCATCTGTGGATCTCAGCATCTCTGGTAACTTGGATGAATTGGATGTGCCGTGGCATTTTAATGTACAGGGTAGATTTAAGCCATCGGTTTCTGTTGATGTCATAACGACAATGCAGACTGATATGTACTGGGGACAATCTGGCATTAAGGTCAAGAGTAATTTGTATTCCAATTCTGAAGTGGAAGCCAATTTAAAGATGCGTGGACGCAATTTGATATCCTTCTCATTCAATTTGCCACAGGATAAAAATGAAATCTTTAGTGCACGTTCCGAGCTGTTCGTAGTGAAACGCGATGGGGAATTACCTCAGACGGGTATTGAGAAACGTAGCGCAAATTCCACATGCACTTGGCCAGTTTTGGATAAAGCCATTGGCTTGCAGATGTGCTCACATTATAGTGTACCCGATCTGAGCAATGCTACAACTGCTTTACCCAGTTTATTGTTAGCGGGGCCGTTGAACTTTAGTGTGATACTTAAGAAATCCGATTTATCAGCGAAAAAATATTCCTTTGAATACAATTGGGATCAAGAGGAACCGGATAATAATAATATTACGTTTCTTTTTACAACACCTGGATCGAAAGTGCCACGCATTCTTGTGGCCAACTTGACGAGCTTCCAGAATGCATTTAATGCTTCGGTTTCATTCATTAATGGCGAAAGTCGTGCCTCTGCCGGTTGTAGCTATGATGGTAATCCTGAATATAGACGTCTCGATGTGTATTTGGATAACAATAAGCAAAGATCATTAGATCTAGCAATGGAGTTACGAAGTCATCAAGAATTTACAGCTAAAATCTATAAGCCACGTATGCTGTTGGCCATCAATGGAGTTAATGTTACAGGCCTTGTCGGATCGATTAAAATCAATGAGAAAAATGGTATCAAACAACATGATGTAGATCTGTCGTTCGAAACAAAGAAATTGCAAGCACTGGTCAGCGGAAATATTATACAAAGCGAGATAACAACTTCAACCAATATAACTGTCAATTATAGGGTAATATATTTCATAATAATTTGAGTATCATAAAAATAAATAATTACTTATGTTTTTCATCTTTAGTTCCAAGCTTCTAAGATTGAAACTATAAACTTTGCTGGTAAATTAGTTGATAATGGTGATAAATCAAAGACTGAATATCGTGGAAATGTAAAATTGAAGACTTCAGCTTATCCAAAACTCAACTTTGCCTCGAATGCCACTTGGTGGAGTCTACAAGGACATACCGAAGGTGTTTTAACTTATAATAATGCTCCCGATTATGTAAATCCGAATTATACGAGCTTGGTTCGTGTCATCTTTGCTCGTACCAATTCCGAAGACGCAATTTTAGAAGGTTCCCGTACACGTGCAAGTTTGGAATTGAAATTGCCAAGATCAAAAATCGATTATCGCATTATGATTAAGTATGTGAATATAAAACTTTATTTTGAATTTTCATAATAATTCCCATATATATTTACTAGGCATGAGGAACGTAGCAAAAATGGCGAAGGTTATCGTAAGGGCGGACTTGTGGCTATGTTCATGTTAAATGAGAAGCGTCAAATACAAGGAGCTGCATCACTTGAATTCGATGTCCGCGAATTTACATTAACCATGGACGGTTATGTTAAAAAAATTACGGATAATATGTTAACCATTAATATTACAACACCTCTGGAGAAATTCCGTACAATTCACGGTCGGTTCGGTTTGAATGAGAAGAAACGTCACGCTGTGGCTGAAGTTCGAGCACCAACTGCTGCATTGGGCGCAGAAGCATTGGCAGATATTAAAAATTTATTGGATTTTGATGTGAAATTAAGTGTGGCCACGCCCATTGAGACATTCCAGCAGTCAGCACTTGTGGCTACGGTCAATACAGAGCGTGTTGATTTGCGTGGCATTTGGAATCATGCAACTTTAGGTTTTACTGGTGTCTGGCATATGCACAATCTGACTGACTTTGAGTACTCTTATTTAGTGTTTACACCCTTGAAGAACTTTGAAGAAAATGGTTTCAAAATCCAGTTACTTAAGCGGGATACATTCATATTCCATTTGCATGGAAAACTATCGCATTATAAACTAGGTGTAAAAATCAATGGACATCCAAAGCCAAAGCTTGTGAATCAATTGAGTAATCAGAAGATGCTATTGGACTTGCATTTCGATGAAGATTTCAATCCACCACGTCTAGTGGTAGAGGAAGAGGAAGAAGAGAATTATATATCATATTTGTCAAATTTCGAAGTGGATTCATTGATTTGGCCAACAATTGAGGGCGAGGTGGATATACAGGAGAATGTCGATTTGTATTTCATTGTTGGCAATGTAGAGCTGCCACAGGGACGCGTTGAGTTCCGTGATCGTTTATATTTTCCCGATTACATTAATGTACTAAATGTGTTAACTGTGACATCCCCATTCGATGTAGCAAAAGATTTTAAATCGATATTTGAATATCATATGGATCTATATTTCAACTTCTTCTATGAACGCATTCAGTTTATGGCTCGCGATAGTCTGGACAAAACACAAGAATTAGGTCTAGAAGTGAACTACACTAAGATTGTCGATAACGTTCGTCCCAAAGCACATAACGTGCATTTGAAATTGATTACGCCATACGAATTGCTTCCCGAGATTAGCATTAATGGTCGAGTTGAATTGGATGACAATGCATATAAGGGTAATATTACCTCGACCACAGCCAAAACACGTTTGTCAATGGCAACGTCTATTGAGGTTAGTTAATGTCAGCTTAATCCTATTTATATAGATTTAATTATTTTTCCTACTATCTACAGACCGAAGATAATTTCCTGGAAACTTCTGTGGGCATTTTACTGGAAACAGATGTGATACCCCATTATGCTTGTAATGTTTACTTCAAGAAGGACTTTTCTCTCGTGGATAACAGCATTGATATACGCTTTGAGGTCGTTGATAATGGCACATTTAATCAGGTAAATTTAACTACAGCTAACTTAGATCTTCATCTCAGAACTAATCAATCATAAATTCATATAGCTACGCGTTGAAGCAGATTGGCATACGGATCCTGCATATTATGTGAAAGTGAATGGCAAAATTCATACGACAATGTTGCCTCTACAATTGACCTCCACTTCACTGTCGGCAACACGAGGTGACAGTCCACAAATTAGTTTAGATTTGGATTTCGTTAAGCGGGATGGTCAGAGCCTTTCATATGGCACTCGCGCAAATTTGAAGAAGGAAGTTTTCAATGTTGAGGTGTGGACACCATTGAAAAACTATCGAAACATCTCCATGCATGGCACAATTATACGCAATTCGCGTGAACCTCAACATTATGATGTGGTTGGTAATTTATATAGAAATATGGCAACATATGGTGTCAGAGGTGTGGTGCGTACCGGCGATGGTGGTCTGCCCATAGATGCCACTTTGCGTATTCAACCGAAATCAGGCGGTCGTGATGGTGCCATCGAGTTAAGCATACAGGAAGCGGGACCCAAAAAAATACGTTTCAGTTTCAGTGCAATTGAAGATAGTAAAATGTGTCAGATATCTGGTGGTTACAGCATCAGTGGACTTAATGGACCCAATGATTTCTCAGTGCTTATACAGAGTACGGTACCAGAAATAAAACGTATCAATTTCTATGGCAATCTTAAACCGGCGGAACAGGGTGGTATTGTGGCCGATGTTAATTTGGAGACACCTTGGACAGATCTTGGGATTGATTCCGTACATTTGCATTCGGCTTTGGGTATACAATCTCAAGTCGGCAAGATTACTGGCGAATATCAAATTGGTAAACATATTGGACGTGGTAGCTGTTCGTGGTCTTGGATTTTATTAGAGAATATTCAATTGGTACTCGAAAGCTACATGGAACGACCATCGGCACAACCAAGAATTGTGCATGCAAGTGCAAAATATTTGAATCCTGGTAGCAATTATCAGGCACTCCAAACTGGTGGACGTCTGAGTGTCGATTCCAAATGGACATTGGATATAAATGGCAATTTTAGTTATAAATCATCAGATGCGTTTAATTTCAATATTGCTACACAATTGCCGCTGCCACTTGGCGATACACATCGATTGAGTGGCAAATATAATGGTAATATTATAAGTCAGCAACTGAAATCTCCGGATTTCTTTGTAGAAGGTAGCTATGAAGCCGTTGAAGCGCAACGAAGTGTCATTACACGTCTATGGTATCACAATGTTACAAATAATATTAATAGTGTGGCACATCTTGAGTGGAGTAAAGAACAGGATGTCAAAGTAATCGAAGGTGATTTCACACTTGGAAGTAAGAAGGGATTACGTCGCGAATTCCAAGCCAAGTTAACAACACCCAAATTTAAGGGTGAACATACTGTTGGTTTGAGCGGACACTACGACAAGCCCAAGTCGGATTATACTAATCTTGTGTGTGCTTTGGATTATCCTGCCAGCCGTCGCATTTCCGATTTGGATATCTCTTTCAGTTCCTTGTCCAATATGAAGGGTGCGCTCAATTCCAGTACACCTTTCCTGAATATAACCTGGTTCAAAACAGACTTTGACTTTACAACAAAGAAGTGAGTTTTATTTTTCTTAAAAATCAATTTAAATTTATTTCGAGTTTTTATTTGCTTTTCAGTGGTCGCAGTTATCGTTATGTACACTGCAATTGGCCTTCGGATAGCGCATTCTTCAAGCTGAACAGCAATTATAATAGCAACAACGATAATCATAATCTTAATGGAAAAATTGAAATTGAAGTTCCATTGACGACACGCGCAGATATATCCTATGGCTTACAGGAGTGTCCCAATTTAGATTCAGGTAATCTAAAAGTAATCTACAACGAGCAACAGATACTCGATGGCAAATATAAACGAGTGGAGCAACAAAATCATCCTATATATAAGGATACCACAGATATTACGCTAGAAAATGATATGAAGCCATTGGGTATACATTATGTGAACACACGCGATGCACGGAACGTAGCTGAATCACGTGATGTCAAGCATATTGAAATCTTTGAATTGCGTAATACAAATAACTTTAATCTAACTGGAGAACTGCATTCACTTATCACACAAAATACTCAGGACTTTAAATTAGTTGCAATACATTTGGGACAGGGAGATCGTGATCATCAATATTTTGCTTTAACTGTGACGCATCCTTATCTTAAAAAGGATATCAACTGTCACAATTATCGTGGCATCAAGGAATTGCTAAAGACACATCTAAGCATTGATTATTCTGATGATCCCGAGCAATTGATTGTTTTGGGTGCACAATTACATGATCTTTATCATGACTTGGGACATACGAATTATACATTCAAACTCTTTGGTTATCATCCAGCTTCCGAATTGGATGTTGAACTAAATGGAACATTGGCAGCGCGTTCTTCATATTATAAGACATTGGCAACGGCTCATTATAAGCGGGACTATGCGCCGAGATATGGAAAGTTTTTGGCTCTATTGGATATAAACAAAAAGGAATTGGAATACGAACGACAATCACCATATCATTCTGTACGTCTTTGGCTGTTGCCAACAATTAAATATCCGATCTATGGACTGAATGCAACAATTTGGGATACACCAGATACGAATCATACAGGTTACGTTTATGTTGATTTATTGGAACGATTTGCTCGTATGGATTTCAATTTGACCGAAGATGCCACTCAGAATTTGCAGATGGTCGGTTATATACCCGATACGCGTAGCGGTTATCTGGATGTTTGGCGAAACTATGATGAGATTCGTATAATTGATGTCAGCTCTTATTTAAAGATGAATCATTCGCGTCTCGTCACAGGTCGTTTCCATTGGCGCCCCAATATTAAAAATGAATTGAGAGACAAGATTAACACTGTAGGTAATTCTATCTATACATCTTTTTCGGATGGCATTGATTTCTGGATTAAAAACTTATATACCGAATCGACCGAATCAGCGGGTATCATTTGGAAGACAGCCAAGGAACATAACAGTAAATTTTTCGAGGATATTAGTCAATTGGGTGTTTTGGAAGAGGATTTGGATGATCTGCGTGCATTTGTCAATCAATCGTATGAAGCTAATGATTTCTATATTAAAAATGTTGTCAACTTCACACTGACCATATTGGATGAGTTGGCCATAAGAGATCATATTGAATCATTACCGAAAATCTTTACGGAATTGTGGCAAGCAATGGGTGATTCTGGCAAAGCGCTGAGAAATAGCATTGTATGGTTAATAGAGGCTATAAAGACAACATATAATAATGTTCTCAATGCCATAAGTCGTTTCTTCCATGGCGAAAGTTTAAGTTATATATCAACGCTCATGGAGAAGGGTATTGAGAAATATGATAAATTTGTCAAAGAATTGCATATCAAATTTATCAAATATATTGAAAAAATGTGGCAAAAATCTTGGCGTCTTATCGATACGTATTGGAAGACTGTCCTGAAACGATTCGAACCACACATGTTCAAACTTATCAGTTTTATTGAGAAGAACATTTGGGACTTGAGCAAGGAAGTTTTTGATTTTATTTATAAACGAACAAGCGAATTGGCCGAAACTCCATATTTCAATAGAATGTCAAGTTTTACACGCGATGCGGACCGTTTATATAAGGATATGCAGTCGAATGATGCAATAACAAACATTAAGAAATACTCAACGCTCGCTTGGAAATTCCTTAAAGAGAAATACTTTAAGGTTGTGCCATTTGGCGCTGAACTCAATGAAGTGCTTACAGAAATTTGGCAGGAGATTAAGGAATTGCAAAAGATTGAACAAGTGCAAATTGTTGTCTCAAAATACTATGAAGTTGTAGCGAAACTCGAATGGATTTCAGATGAATTACAGCTCGAATATCGTATACATCAATTGTACAGCTTATTGCGTAATAAATTCCGTAATTATGCATTGAATGCTATCGAAACTGCCGATATGTATAGGGAAGCGAAAACGAAATTTATTTTCGATCCGGAAGTTGGCATTATAGACTTGGAACAAAAGTTACCCATGTCATGGCATGCATTTAATGAGACACCCAGATTCGAAGAGATTCCCGAATACAAAATGCTTGCGAAAATTCAAAATTTCCTAAGTGAAACCAATTCAACAATTATTATGAAATTATACAATATGCGAGCACATCTTGATCCCAAGACTTGGCTGCCACCATACTACTGTAAGTCATTTCTATATACACATGTAGTATGACCTTTTCTTTAATATTCATTTTGTATGTTTTAGCACGCGCTTTGCTCATTGACTCTCGTCATTATATGACATTCGATCAACGTTTTGTTGGCCTCAATTTGAATCTGAAACAATTGGCACAACCTCAATGCAGTTATTTATTGGCTCACGACTTTTATAAACGCAACTTTACGCTACTTTTGGAACCATCGGTTGGTTTAGCTAAATATCATTCAATAATTTAACGTATAATTTAACTTGCTTCTTTCTTTGTAGAACCAAGAAAAGGCTGGACGCAAATTAAGTTTCATTGCCAACGGACAACTTATAGATATAGATCTCGGCACAGATGTAAGTAAAGATATTAACGATATCAGATATAAGCAATTAATTTTATTTCATTATCTCTTATGTTATTATTGCAGCATATTAGCATCAATGGAAATCCACAGCCCATTTTACCATTGAAATTGGGCACACTTATTATCTATCGTGAATTGGATATACTCTCCATAATCTCCGATGCACAGTTCAGTCTTCATTGTAATGTTCAGTTTGATCTGTGCTGGTTCGATGTGAGCGGTTGGTATTTTGCTCGTACAGCTGGATTGCTGGGTACATTGAATAATGAACCCAACGACGAGTACACAATGTCAAACAGTGTGATTACAAAACAAACCCAAGAATTCACCGACTCCTGGAGTCTGCAACGTTGCAAGTCAACACAAACAATTCAACGAGTGACCAGCCAGGAAGCCACTTCTATTTGTAATACATTTTTCTATTCGGGCATTCTATCTGCCTGCAGCGCTGTTGTCGATGCGGCACCTTTCTATGAGATGTGTCTCGATTTGGTTATGGAATCTCAACCTGTACGTACTGGTCATCCGGCTGTCAAGGGCGCATGCTCGGCTGCCTTGGCATATATTGAGAGCTGCACTACGCTTAAGGTACCCATGCGTGTACCAGAGCAATGTGTCTTGTAAGTAGATATGCGATTGTATTGAATTGATTAAGATTGTATTGAAATAATTTCAATTTCTTTGTTACAGCTGTCAATTATCAAATGGCTCCTATGTCAAGGAAGGCACCTTTATGGAGCTTAGTGGCCCTGAAATACCACAAAGTAGCGATATTGTCTTTATTGTAGAAGCCAAACCATGCAACGCGAACCTTAAGGAGAGCAAGAGCATCATGAGCGTTGTATCCAGCATTGAGGAACAGTTGAAGGCATCTAAGATAAATAACAATCGGTACGAGAATTGCCTTATCAATCGTATAGATAGTATTATTTAATATTAATTTCATCTATATTTTCAGTTATGCTGTTATTGCTTTTGGTGGCGTTGAGCCTTACGATAAGCCGCGTAGCATTTTCTACGAACGTAACGTATTTACATCGAAACCTGAGCAGCTAGCAAATTACTTTGATCACATCAGTACCGGCAATGGTAGCAACAGCGATATACTTATGGCAATTTCGACGGCATCACGTTTGAATTTCCGCCCCGGAGTTTCCAAGACATTTATCCTACTGTCGTGCAGCAAATGTGCGTCAAGGGATATGCGCTTCGATTACACATCGATATTACAGTTTATGCTTGAGGAAGGAGTCAATTTGCATATTTTAGCAGATACAGAATTTGATTTCGAACGTAAGAAGAAATTACGTCATTTCTTTGGATTGGATCGTGAATTGGTATATTCGAAACGTTATCCTGAGGGTGATGCGGAGTCAAGGAAACAAGTTCATATTCCACATAGCAATTTGGGCATTTGTACGCCTTTAGCATTAGAGACAAATGGGTCTGTGTTCAGTGCCCGTAAACTGGCACCAGAACGTAAATATCCAATTGTGCGTCTTGCCACCATTTTTGCCAAGCGAGTTGCGCAGAGTGCCACGCCCATTGGTACACAGACCTGTGAATGTTCCGGTCATAATTCAGGCGTTTCCTATGTCGCCTGCTCGCCGCGTTCTTTGCCCAAGGAAAAGGGCAGCTTTGAGGATTATGTAAGTTTATTCGATTTCCGATTTAACTTGCGACTGATACTAATTCCATTTTCCTCTATATTTTGCCACTTACTTTAGGATGATTTCAAGGATTGGGAATGGGATGACGAGCTGGAGTCTGATGCTTAAATCAAATAATATTGCATTTGATATAACAATTTAGTTTGTAATCAAATTTAGTTAGTTAGATTAACCGATGTCTGTGCGAAATGTAAAGTTTTCTGTCAACAAACAAAACTCAATAATAATTTGTAAAAATAAATAATAATCGAATGTCGCAAAAGTAAAAACAAAAATTCCAAGAGTTCAATTTGTAAATTGAATATGTATCAAAAATTGATTTCATTATGAAACTAAAAATGTAATTCTAGGTTACAGTTTCGAATTATGTGAATTTCCTATTTAAACCAGTTTTCAATTGTAATATGCAGCTCAGGTCTAAGCCCAGGCCCAGTGCCATAGGCTGCAGCCCATTTCCTAGACAAAAACAATAACAACAACAACAACAATTAGACGCGTCTCTTCAAAAGTCGTTTGACCAGCTTTGCAGAGTGCAGAGAGCGACTTTTCACTTTTTTTTACGCTTGACGGAAGCGATAGGCAGAACTCAAGTACGTGTTACAACCTTAACCCCAAAGTTAGGCCAGATGGACGGACCAGTTCAGTGGGAGAGAGAGGCTCCTGCAGTTGGCTCAAGGGTCGTTGGTTAAGAGAACGGATTTGGGGGAAAGGTAATGAACAGGTGCCCATTCACTTTACACAACAACAGCGGCAGACACTTGATACTCCCCACTTGAACCCAATTTTGTTGATATAACATTTTACTTGTGGCGCAAAAAGAAGAGAGAGAAATAGAGAAAAACATGCAGCGCAATGCAAAAAAAAATTATGCGATACCAAATGGTAATGCAATACTTTCTATTTCAATGTTATGGTTACATCAACTAAACAGTTTTTGACCAAATTGCAATAACAAAATCTTTCACTTTCTTACCACGACTATAAAAGATACGCGTCAGATTGCAGCCATTCGCATTGCAAATCGGAAAATTGTAGCGTGAGGAACTAAATAAAAGGAAATTAAACTCTCACAAAATTTGCATACATATATATTAAAATGTGGTTAATTGTAAGTAAACTGTAAGATTTGTGTGTTTAATCTCTGCTGCAAGAAGTTAGCTTGTTAATTGTTTTAATTGAACTTTACAGCTTTTCATCGTTGGACTATCGTTGTGCTATGCCTCTGAGCACAGTGGTGAGGGACATTATGGTGGAGATGGTGGTGGCGGTGGTGCGGAATTTCATTCACATCATCATCAACAACATCACGATACACCAACCACATATTCAGAGATATCGAAGCATGTGCCAGTGCATGTTATTGAGAAGATACCATTACCTATACCACATCCGGTTGCCGTTCAAGTAATCAATAATAATATTTATTACATTTATTATGCACTTCTATTAACCTTTTATTTTCCATTGTTGTAAAACAAAATCAAAAAAAAAAAACAAAAAACAAAAGGTGCCAAATGTGATCAAACTACAAATACCAGAACCATATGCAGTTCATGTTCCCGTCCAACAGGAGATTCAAGTTCCAGTCTATAAAATTGTGCCTGAAATAACGGAACGTAAGATCCCATATACGGTTGAGAAACCATATCCCGTTGAAATCGAGAAACCATATCCAGTTGAAGTGATTAAACATATCAAGATTCCGGTGCCAAAACCATATCCAGTTCCCTATACCATCTATAAGCATGTTCTGCACAAGCAGCATGGTTGGTAAGTGACAGAGATACACAGTGAGAGAGAGAGAGAGTGGTCGCTAAATATAGGCAACTAAATTGTATTATGTCTAGTTACGTTTATGCTAAAAACAAGTATTAAAATTGTTGTATTTGCTAAAAAAAAAAAAGAAACTTTAAATACTGTTTAATTTTTTACTGAGGTTTCAGGAACTTACTAAAAAATATCCTTCAAAGCGCGCATATCCTTAGAGCTTTTATAAATTGTGCTTTTTAGCTCACAGCATTGACACTTAACTTAACGAAAAAGTTCACTGCTAAAGCTTTAGAACTATGCAAAAGCTTGTGAGCGTATATTATGCTCTTCATATTTAATGGGGCATTACCACAAGATTGTGGCAAGTAACGTTTTGCGCTAAGGTGCGTACACTCGCACAAATACATACACACATAGCGTCACATAGACACACGCCCCTTGGCACACACCACTTCACGCTCATACACATACACACAGCCAAGCTAGAAAGTTCGTTAAACTTTGCGAAATCCCTTCAGATTGACGTTCTGTCTGCTTTGATGGTTCCGTCCATGGTTACAGCAATGTTTTTCCTTTTTAACACTGACGCTGACGGTGACGTTGACGCTTTTTGTAAAGTGTCTTACACACAGCTCCTACCTGCCCCAGTGACGACGTGTCAACTACCTTGGCATGTGCAGCTATGCTAAATATCCTTTATGTCCTTCATGCAGCAAATCGTTTATTGTCTTCAGCTTAAGCAACTGCGCGAAGAACATACATTGAATTCCATATGTTGCCTACTTGAAGGCGCAATAT
Source organism: Zaprionus obscuricornis (assembly GCA_037044475.1). NCBI lineage: Eukaryota > Metazoa > Arthropoda > Insecta > Diptera > Drosophilidae > Zaprionus > Zaprionus obscuricornis. The sequence goes on from JBAMBR010004132.1 coordinate 14,812, forward strand.
AACTTTGTTCTCTGCCATTCTCACTCTCTTTCTCTCTCTTTCTGTGAATTTCTTAATCAATGCCCAAGTCAAGCAATGCGTCAGTCAGTCAGTCTTTCAACTGTTACAGTTATTTATGCACAACGTGTACAAAATGTATCTTAAGGATGCGCTGCGCCATGTTTGCCTACGTGCTGTAAAGTTGAAACTTCATTCATACGAATAGAAAAACATGTACAAAGTATACACACATACGCACATACACAAATACAGAGATACATATATGTAAATATTATACATTTAGAAATAAGCTAACATTTTAAAAGAAATTTCTAGTTACATGAAATCTCTCTGAATACATAAATAAATGCATTGTGACTAAGAGCTGAATTTCTTAGCTAAGTTTAAAATTAAACTATAATTGATTTGTTAAAATTGTAAAATAACAAAGTTTCAATGACAAAATTTTTTTTAGTAAACTGCAAATCTCTAAGAAAGTCAATTAATTTCGAGTGAAATGCGTTTTAGAAATCATTTCACTTAAATTTAAATATTTGCTAATTGTTAATATTTATAAGAAAATGTTTCTAATTATTTTTAAATTATAATTTAATTTCAAATATTTTCTTTTAAAATCAAATTACTTAATTTAATATATTATATAAATTTGTTAAATCTTTGGCCTTTCCAATATCTAAAGCGCTATTTAAAATTTAACGTTTTGTGGTTATTGTTTTCAAGTGTTTTTCAATTGCAGATTAAATAAATAGAATCGAATTTCGAATTGCATAATCCAATTGATTATCATTTGCAATTGGTAAATCGCTTGGAAAACAATATAATTGCTCAAAACTCAAATGATGCATAAACGAATAATAAATTAATTTCTATCTCTCTCTCTCTCTCTGTCTCTCTCTCTCTCTCTCACACACATCCTCACTGTGGTCAATTTGAAATTTGACACAAAAGCACACAGCATTGTATGTATATATATATATATATATATATGTGTGTGTGTGTGTGTGTGCTTAACCATACGATTTATGTTAAACTATATAATCGGACAGTTTAACTTATGCAAATGTGAATGGTCAAAGCTAAAAGTTTATTGATCAATGAGAAAGTTTAAATGAGTAAAGGATTAAATAATTTATTTGACTAAGACTAAGGTTAATAAAATAATATTATTATATAATTTAAAAAAATAAATAAATAATATATTAAAGAGCATCAGTACTTTTCAAAGAAAAGGATGACGTAAAATTTTACAAGCAGCAAATAAAAAATTGTTTAAAATTATTACATAAATATATATATAAATTAAAATAGTAAATAATGTGAGGTTTATTTTTACCTTTATTATATATTATGACAGTAAAAAAATTAATTAATATAAAATAATGTTTACATTATTTTTAATATTATTTATATTGATATTATATAACGATAAATATTAAATGAGTAAAAGATTCAATAATTTATTTAAGCGAAAAGGTTAATTAAAATAATAAAAATTAAATAATCCATATAAGATAACAAAAATTGGAATAATGTAGTAACGAGTATGATGATGCAGTTATATCTATGAAAAGGAAGACGTAGACTTTTACAAGAAGTAAAATTGTATAATAATAATTATTATAAATATTAAATAAATATAACAAAAATAATAATATTAAATTTAAAATATTAAATAACATTAAATATTATAAGGTTTCCTTTGTTATATCAATAAAAAAAATTATATAATATTAAATTTATGCTCAAAAGATATGATATGATATTAATAATTTAAATAAATAAAATTTAGAATTTAGCAGCAATTAAAAAATAATTAATATTACATAATATTTAATTTATTTTTAATATTATTTATATTAGCATTAAGTAATATGAAATAATATTTAATTAATATTTAAAATAATATAGTGATATTATTTCTCATTCTTATTAATAAATAAAATAAATTAATTAAATCTGCATTTTCTAATATTTTTTTTTTTAGATATTTTGTGCATAAATTTCGTATTAAGCTAAGCTAATACTGTAAGCTCTATTTTTTAAATACATATTTAATAATCAAAACATGTAAACTCAACAAATAAAACAAGAATTAAATACAAATTAAATGCATAGCATTAAAAGTGTATCAGCTATGTCAACATTTAATATTGAATTTAATGCTGTGCTCTATGCATAAATTCAACATTAACACCTGTGCACCAAAATATAGTCACACTGGCTCACACTCACACATACAGACACAAACACAGTCTCCTACACTCATGCAGACAAATCGTACATAGAATTGAGCAAAGAGAGAGAAAGCAAGCGATTTAGTTGTGTTATCCTATACCCTGTACAAAACCCCAAACCAGTTGGGTTAGGCTTATCAAATTGAATTTGAATTGAAACTGTGAGTCACATGTGTGTGTATGTGTGTGTGTGTGTGTGGGTGTATGTGGCATACGGCATGTGGAATGTAGTATAAGGCAGTAGCAGCAGACTCACTGTGGCACGTAAAATACAAATTAAATTGTCAGCCCATTGGTATTACAGGACTCCCAGGACTGCCACGACTCACAAAGCTCGCTCAGCCAATGGGCTTATGGCTCAGGCCAAGTCTGCCAAACAAATTTACAATACTAAATCGCATCGAAGGCAAACAAGAAGAAGAAATGGTAGCAGGCAATAGTAGCAGTAAAAAGAATAAATAAAACCATATGTGAGATAAGCGAAATTTGTTGCACATGTTTATTTGAGGCAAGAAGTTAACATTTTTTCTCTTTTTTCTCTTTTCTTTTTTTTTATTTCGACAGCGCTCAAATAATTCGTGGAATTAATTTAAGTTAATTGATTTTTGTACGAGCAACTTTGCACCACGTGCCACCACTGCCATCAAAAATGGAAATTTACGAGTTTGTGCATAAAGGAAATTTTCCAGGCTGCCAGGAAACAAGATCTGCCAGTCGCCAGTTGCCAGTTGCCGTTGTGCCAGCCTGCCAGATAGATAGATAGATAGATAAAAACGGCAAACTGAAGCGGAAGTTTGCCAGTCAAATAGTCAAACGTATCGACAAGAAAAAGTGTGTGTGTGTGTGAGAGAGAGAAAGAGAGATAGAGAAGAGCAGATAGATGGAGACAGACAGACAAGCAGAAAGAGAAACGGACAGACAGAGTGACAGACAGCAGGACACGATTGCGTTGGGTGCTGAGCTGTAATGAAATAAATTTCCTTTTCTCAGTATACACACACTCGCATATATACACACAGGCATAAGCATATATAGATATACTTATACACATGCCACATGTGTCAACTGACTTGGCAGGTAGACACGTATGTCTGCGTTCTTCTGTGTGTGTGTGTGTGTGTATTGGTTGTGCGTGTGTGACTGTGGCTGTGCTTGACTTTGATGAACTTCCTTGACGTAGGAGGATGTGGCATAAGACGAATGCCTTTGTCGATAAAAATACTTGAGGACAGTGTGTGCTAAAAGTATGCTACTCGCACCCAAAGTTCCCAGCAACATGCAGTAAAATTCAAAGGGGTATGGGACAAATTTCTCGCTTCGATATTATTAACGCTAAATTAATTAATTGCCCAATGAGTTGAGTGTATTAATTATTATTTATGAAAAAATGAAAACGTTTTCTTTCTTTTTCATGCTCCCTGCTTGCACACACACGCACACAAACAGACACATACTCTCTTTACATATACTTTCTCTTGCTCATCCTGTGTCGTTGCTTGCTCTTTCGTTCATCCTCCTGTGCTAATGTTTCGCTGTGTTCATTTTTTTTTCGTTATATTTTTAAACATGTCAAAGCGAGAACATGTCACACAAAGACACTTGACTGCCCTTCGCCTCCTCCTCAACAGTGTCATACATATACATAGACTAGATACTCATTCGCCTAGATTTGAGATACAGTTCGTACCTAATGAACTGTAAAGTGGTGTGAATGCAAAAGAGTCCTTTGATGGGCATCCTGAGCATCAAAACAGAGACACACACATATACATACAGAGACACATATACGCACATACACGATACTCAACACAGAGGTATATTTTGAATACAAGCATTCTGACAAAATTATTGATTGCTTTAAGATACATGGCGCATCCATTTAACATTCAACATCCCAACATCCAACAGATACATTTACATCATCATTTGCTAATATTGTAATTGCTTTTCTAAATATCCTGCAGCAGCCTTGAAGCTGCAAGGCAAACTTTCTCTGTCAACATACATTCAACTATATTTTGTAATTGAATTATGGTTTACTGTTGACAAAGTAATTTCTTCATTCAGTTTATTATTATTATTATTATTATTATTATTATTATTGTTTGTTGAATAATTTCTGCTCTGCTGTTCTTCTTGTTGTTGTTCTTCTTCTTTTTCTTTATCAAGTTGAACTTATTTAAGTTCAGTATATTTGCATTTTTATTTAAAGTTAATGTTGTCGAATATTGAATTATTTGTTATCTTTCATCTTTCATTTGGTTTAGAAATTAAAAAGAAAGAGACAAAGCTCTTAATAAAATTATATACTAATATAAGTATGGAACACAACTTACTAACTTTTTATTCTTTTAATTTGTATACAGCATACGAGCGATTTTCTCGCTCGTTCACTCTTATATATCTCTCTTATTCTTGTTCTTATTATTTGCAGTTGAGCCATTTCATTATTATCTTTCATTATCATTTATGAAACTGCTTATATTTTTAAGTTGGTAAATAACAAGCGATGATAACAATCGATAAATACGATAAATAAATAAATTATATATTATAAATTTATTTATTATTATTTATTTATTTATTATTATAAATTTATTTATTAACTATTAATTAGTTATCATTACTCATTTATCATTTTAATTGAATTTTACTGTTTTTATATACATAAATAACTTAAATTAAACTTATAACATCAAATACTCAATAATATCTTAGAGATACTTTTGTATCTGAGAGGTACTAATGTACCTAAGAGATACTTTTGTATCTGAATATAACTTTTATATTTGAGAGATACATTTGCATATGAAAGATATTTTTGTATCTAAGAGATACTTTTTTACTGAAAATACATTTGTTTCTAAATGATATTTTTGTATCAAATATTTCTGTAAATATACTGTTATACCCACCTACAATATATATTTTTAAGCTTGATTTGTCAATAAAATTAAATATTAAAATATTAATTAAATATTAATTGTTTAACCAAATTAAAGTAAGCAATATCGTTACATTAAATTAGACTGTGCAAAATTACTTTTCTGTCAGAAATTATGTTTTTCACTTTTTGCTTTGTTCACTGCTTTCAGATGTTCTTCAAAGGTAACAGAAAACTTGCTTAGACATTTTACAAAATCTGAAATATAAGAATTAGTTTTTTGATAAATTAAATTTAAGTAAATTATTTATACATATTTTAAATATTCTATTTGAAATTTTACAGAATTAAAATTCTGCCTAAATTATTTATTTTATTTAATCATCCCTGCTTTAATGGGAGCGTCAAATAACAAATGAAAAAGTAAAATGCGATTTACATGACTGAAGAAGGAAAATAGAAAAATATATATCAATATTATATGTCTAAAAATAGCTATATATGTATAATAAATACTTAAGCTTTTTTATGTGTTGTCACCTCAAACCACTTATGAACAGATATCAAATTATATACCAACCAATTTCATATATATTTTCTTTGGTTTCCTCAATGCACAGCTCAATTTTCTTAAGGCCACTTGAGAAGGCCTATAGTACACTGAGAGAAAAGATTCATTATTTTCTGCTTAGAATTATGAAAATGAATTTTAAATAAAATTAAACAAATTTTAAGTTGATGTGCAAAAATCAAATAAAAAGAAAGCTAACGTTATTCGGTATGTTAACATTTGTTTCGCACTGTGCATTATGTTTTCTCTGTACTATGAGTAATTGCGGTACGAAACTGTCAAAGAGAGGCTCATTTTGGTAGCCTTGTGGCCATAAACATAAACTATAAATAGCCACGTTTCGTTGTACTTGAGCCAAAGCCAAAGCCAAAGCCAAAGCCAAAACCAAAGCCAGAGTCAGTGCCAGAACGAGAGTCAGTCACAAGAGAACAAGAGGCGCCATAAAAATGTGCAAAAATATATAAATCAATGCGACGACACAAAAGGCAGCTGGCCAACTTACCTAATCCTGAATAGAGGAAAAAAAACAGCAGCAACAACAACAACAACAGTAACGGCAACAGCAACAGCAACAAAAAACAACAATAATACGTAATGACAAATCCCCAGGCGACAGTCAACAGGCGCAGGCAATGTTCGTGGAATGAAAACAAGAGGGAAAAGGGGAATGTTGGGAATGGCCACTGTGTAGGCCATTAAAGTCATAAAAGTCGCGTGGACTAAATTAGAAAGAATTTTTTTCATTTTTTTCTTACTTTTTCATTTTTTTTTTTTTTAGAACTGGACTTGAGGCGTCGCCTGTGAAGCTGGCAAAGCTTTTCCTGCTGATATACATAATTTTAAATGACTTTCAGGAGACGACCTTAAACGGCGTTCGGGTGTACGCACACACACATATACAGATATACACACAGAGAGCACACATACAGACAGAGTCGAAACCCAAAGTAACAGATAAGATTAGACGCCGAAGCCCAGTGACAACAGGCAGCATTCGTCAAGATGGCGCTGAGCGCCAAGGGGGCCGCACCACCACGCCCACTTTGAGTATGCGCGCTCGTGTATGCCGTAAGCGAGTCAAGGTTAAGCCCCAAAAATTGCTCAGCAGCATTCATTGAAGAAGCAGCCCCAGAAGAGCTGCCTTAGCGCTGAGTTGCCAGCAAACGAACACAAGGCAAAACGTAGAAAAAGATAAAATTTTTTTTTTTTCGGAGCATGGCGCGTGGCAGAGCAAACAGCTGGTTGGCTTGTAATGATTACGAGACTTTTCTTTCACAAAAAAAATAAGCAAAAGGTAAAGGAAGAAGTTAGCGAAACAACAACAACAGAAAACAGCAGCAATAACAAAAACAACAACAGAAAGTAACAACAACAATCCGAAGGTGCTGCAGAACAAAGGCGCAAGCTTTTGAGCTGAACACCAAAGAAACAAAAAAAAAAGTGGAAAAAAAGAAAACAAAGCAAAAAAGAATAAGGAAAAACCTTTATAATATACGTACGAGAATATACATATATACATATACATATACATCCCATGCCCCAACGCACCAACGCCTCAATTCTTCCCCAATTGGCACTTTATCATTCGCACATCGTTTTGGGGAAAAACTTGGACAGTATTTATTGAAATGATGCACACGAAGAGAGAATTCAAGCATAAACTCTATATGTATGCTGTGTGCACGTGTGTGTGTGTGTGTGTTTGCGTTTGTGTGTTTCTGCCTGTTTTTGCTTTTGCTTGTCGTTTTATGCTGCCGCCTAGAAGTAGGCAATGATTTTCGTTTTTAATGAGAATGCAAATGGTTTGCGTTACGTTGCGTTATAAGTACATGCTTATTATAATAAATATGTCATAAAATAAAATGAAGCGAAAACAGGCTGAAGATAAAATGCTGCAAATCAGTTAACTCAGTTTGCTCAGCTGTACAGCATATTATAATAATATATGTATGTATAATATATGTATATATGCTTTAGCTCTGCATTAAAAGAGATAAATCTAATACGTTATTATATATACATATATATATTTTGATATTATATTCTAATCTATATAGAGATTTTCATAATATTCAATAGTTGTACAAGTAACATTCGTATATATATATATATATATATAGCATTGTGCACAACGAGACATTTATTGAGCACTTGGTAAAGCGTAGCGTTCCTTCCGCTCTTGCATATCTTATGTGAAATATACGCAATATATTTTATTCTTATTTGAAAGCTCTTTTTTATTTCCTATTTTCTTTGTTGATACTGTACTTCTTCTTCTTTTCTTCTTTTTGATTGTTGTTATTGTAGTTTCACTATTTATGGCTTGAATTCAACAATTGCTAAACTTGTTTTCCTTCCTTAAACAGACGAAAAGAGAAAAAGAGAGACACACAAGTTTCCTGCTGTGTATAAAATTGCTGTGTCTAAAGGTTCTGTAACCAATGGGAATTGCATTTGGCGCAGCTTAAAAATCTGGCGCCACTTTGCTGTTGTCTGTTGTCAAAAATGTTTCTTGTTTTTATACACCTCCCCCTGGCACTTCAACACTTTGCGCACATTTTCCATTTTCATTTGCCTTTTTGCGCTTGCCATTGTCTTGCGTGCGAAAAATACTGCAAAAAATAAAAAGAAAAAAATTATATAAAAGCGCAAGTAAAAGCGCATAAATCAAATTTAATATTTATATGTATGTTTGTGTGCGTGTGTTTGTGTGTATTTGTGTGTGTATAGGTATGGCATATATATATACATATAACTAATATCTTTGGGTTTGGCAAGCTACGTGTTTGCCATATTTAAATATGTTGTCACATGGAGGCCACACATAGCAAGAAGAAGAAGACGAAGAAGCAACTAAAGGAAGAAGAAGAACGACACTTTGGCCATATCCCATAACACATAGGGAACCGCATCAAGGACCGTACAATATGAAGTGCGGTATTATCATTTGTATATTTGCATATGATATATACGCAGTATGTCTGTGTATTACTCCCTCTCCCTCTCCCTCTATCTCTCTCTCTCTCTGTCTTGCTCTATGCTCGTCTGTGTGTGTTAGAATTAAAACGCAACCTTGAAAATGCCAGACACGTATTCGTATCTTCGTTTATTCGGCACAAAGATAAATGTAAGCTATAATGACACACAGACCGCAACCTTTATTTACCCTACATTACTTTCCCTATACTCAACAACCCCAAGACCCTCTCCCCCAATACAATTTGTGTCTTCAATGTAGATGTTCAAAAGTTGCAGCAGTGTATTGCGGTCTGCTTTTTGGTTTTGAAAACTCTTGCCATTCTCAACACATTGAACATTACGGCGTTCAATTTAACGTTTCAACGAATATCCGAGCACTTTTCATTTCGTTTATTTAGGCATTGAACTCAATACCACAGAGCCACAAAGAGCATTATCTAAGCTAAATATATTGAATGTATCTATGCTTAAAACTTAAGTCACAGTTAATTTTAAGCATATCCTGCAATTTCTCTATAATTCAAATACTTTTCTTTAATTATGCACAATTTGTATACAACTAAAAAAAAATAACTTGTAAAATTATGACAAAACCTTACTTTATTTTTATACTTATTATAAAAAGTAATCGACTTGTTTTTCTTTACATCGACAAGAGCTTAAACATGTCTTATATAGTTATTGCCTTTTGCTTTAGTCGCTAAAAAAAATAGAAACGAAAAATGTAAAAACAAATTCCAGGAACAAAAACAATAAGAAGCTGAAGATGAGGATGAAGATTAAGACAGAGAGAGAGAGAAAATGTTGTTGTCAAATGGCTTTGCCATATTTTATGCCATACAGAAAAAAAAAGTTACCGCCATTTTGGCTTTATGTTCTTAGCCCTTGATGACAAAATATATATATAAAAAATAAAACAAAATGCTGAACTTATTTTTATGCGCTGTTCTTTGTATTTTTTTCCTTAGTGTCAAGTCTTCAGCAGCAAGCGTTGAGCGTTGAGCGTTTTGTCTTGTCTGTTGAGTGTACGTCGAGGTCTTCCGTCGTCCTTCTTCATTTTCATCTTCATCATCATCAACATTTGCTGTTACTTGCTTGTCCTATCTGCTGCTGCTACTACTGCTGCTGCTGCTGCTGCTTCTTATTCTGCTTTCTTTGGGCCTCCGTCAGTGCGTAACTAATCAATGCTCATGATTTTTTTTTCTTTTTTGGTGAAGCAAAAGCAACGGAGCAGCAAAAATGAAACCACAGGAAAAGTTTTTTGGCTCTTTAAAATGTTTTTGTCTGTCGTTTTAATACCCTGTAATCCATAAGCAATTGAGCTATGATGAGCTATAATCTTTTCAGCAAATGCATTTGACAATTGAAATTATCTATGTCATCTCTCTAGTCTTGCAAATCTTGCTTATTAAACTTTCTAAATATATATTCTCAGTGTGACAAAACTCTTTGGCTGTTCACGCATGTCGCGAAATTCTGCTGACAATGTCTGTCAACATGTTCATTAAATTTAACAGCCAACTACAGAGTATCATGAAGGCAACTTCTCACTTATTGTTACTTGCTACTGTTACTTGCTACTTGTATTTTATGTGTCCTTCAAGGGGACGCGGGATTGAAACGTCTTCCTTTTTTTTACCTTCATCAGCAGCCTCCAGTGAGGCAGAGAGGCAGTCAGGCGTTTAAACTAGCGTTGAGTGAAAATCGCTGATGCAAAGAGAAGAGAGAAAATAAAAAATAAAGAAAACGAAAAGGACGATGGTTAAAGGAAAATGTATTTTTCCACTACTACTGCTGCTGCTGCTGCTGCTACTGTTGTTGCAGCTGCCAAAAGGTTGTGTTCGTGACCTTTGGCTGGCGCTTTCGTTAGTTGTCGCCGCGTTTTGCGCTTGGCATTTTTTTGCCTTGCTGTTGATTTGCCAGCTCCATTGCTCGCACACACCCACACCCACACACACACACAGACACACACAAACACATACATACACAGACAGCATACACATACAGATACAAATCACACATATGCTTGTTACAAGCTCGTTTTAGTACGTGCCAGAGTTGAGCCACTTGCTGGCACGCACATTTACTTTATATATGAACAAATTTTATACATATACATATGTATGTATATAAGACACACACATATGCACATACACATACATGCACTTATATACACACACATACCCATTTATGTACAAAGAGTGTAGATATAGCTACTTGTTTCAACTACCATTGCCACAGCACATAAATTGCATGTTGCGTACACGCAGCTTTTGCCACGCGCTCAAAAGTATGCTACGTTTTTTCTTCTCATTTCTCCTTGCTTGTCGCCTTTCAACTTTGCTTTGTTGCGACTTAAATTAGCCAATTTATTGCATTGACATTGACATTCAAGCTAAAACGAAACACTTTGGCTTAAATAGTTAAACGTCTTAACGTTTAGTATTTCTAGTATTTGACTTTCAAATTCATTTTAACATTCAAGCATTATTATTATTATTACAACTACTTGAAAATGGTTTTGCAGTGTAAGATTAGATTTATTCATATGTATTTGATGTGTTCAAAATAAAATTAATATGAAATGAAATTCTATAAAAATTCTTCAGCTCTTATTTTTGTCTTTGCAATTGCAATAAAATTTAAAGAATTTTTTTTATTGTTTTTTAACCAAAAATATTTCGCTTTGAACGCATTGTTTATTTAAATATGTCAAAAAGTCGAATTTGGCAACACAACTTGTGGTTTTTAACTAAATTATTAAACAAATTTCTTTGCCTCTCTCTTGCTCTCTCTCTCTCATTCTTTCTCTGTCATTCTCTCTCTCTCTCTCTATTACTCTCTCATTCGCCCACACACAGTTTTTGTGCATTTTATCTGCCCACAAACATACACAGACTCATACAGACATACCTACATCCAGACAGAAATAAACACACACACACACACACACACGCATATTTTACCTTTTGGCTCGTTTGGCCTTTTTCTGTGGTTTCTACCGTCCAGGTTAACCTTTTGAAATAAGTTTAACATGCATAAATTATTTCCTTTTAATACGTGCGTAGATTTCTCTGCTTCTTCTGCTGCTGCTGTATTTTTTTTTTCTTTTTTTTTGTATATTTAACCACAAATTATTTTATTTTTTGTTTTGTGTCCTTGCTGAACATGTCGAGAGCATGTCCTTGCGCTATTTATTTAGTAATTTAACTTTTGTGCTACAATATTTTATTTTTATTTTTTTTCGGTTTTTTATAATTTTTTTGTTTAGAAGGTTTTTTCTTTATATATCGTGACCTCGATGCAATAAATTGTGCACTGCAATTGTAAAAATGCTTTGATTTTGGAAATGCTTTAAATATGTTACAGCACACAAACACACAGAGACACACAGAGAGAGAAAGAGACAATCACTCTGTCTAAACTTGTCTCTCGCTTTACAGCAGAAAATTGATTTTCCTAATTGCTGTCGCCTTTGTCTTCGACTTCTTTGTGTTGGACGTAAGGCAAAGGATGCGAGAACTTTTTGACAAACACAAGCACAAGCAGAGAAACACAATTCTTGATTGATTTATGTTGAAAATTTTGTGCTAAATTGATTTTGCATATGCGCAATCGAATTACAATTGTAATTCGCTTAAATGCGTCGCTCTCTCTCTCTCTCTATCTCTCTCTCTCTCTGCCTCTCTCTATCTTTATCTTTATCTGTCTCTGTCTGTCTAGTCTTGACAATAACAATTGTTACATCCGTTGGTTTTCTACGTTTTCTTTTCTTTTCTTTTCTTTTTTTTTTGGTAATTTTGTCACCTCAAACTATGTTGTTGGTAAGTTATTCTTAGTACTTATTGCATCATCAGCAAACGAAAGGCACATTTCATATTTTGTTTTGTTTTGTTGTCTTTTATGTTTTAAGTACGTTTTTCTCTTGTTTTGTTTGCTACTGTCATGTGGCTCATTTCTGGTTTTTATGGGCATCACGCGGCAGGAATCGGCGCTGCTTGGCTGCTGGTAATTGATATTAAGACAGAACGAGCGCAATGGGAGACAGCTACAAACAAACAGCAGCAGCAGAAGCAGCAGCAACAACAAGGAAAAAGAAAACAAAGTTTTTTCGTCCTGCGGATTTTTTTTAGGATTATTGTATGTTTTATTTTTATTTTTGGCAAAAGTTTCTTCTTGTTTTTGCCAGTGCGCTGTGCAAATATTTAATAATAATTTTTTATGAGCTATGGCGCCATGAAAACTAATGCAAACACACACACATTAAGACAAACAGATCTGTCAACGGAAATAAAGCCATGACCTGAAAATTGTTGCCAACTTCATTTGGTATCCTCTTGATTAGGCGAGTCATGAGAAGCTTTTTCTCATTCTTCTTGTCTTGCATCACAATTGATGAGGTAACATTTAAGTTGAGTGATGCAAAACGTATCGGAAAGGTAGCTAAATCACATGATTATAATATATTGTACAATGATTGACTAAAGTGTAAAATTCCGAAAAGACTTTATCAAAGAAATAATAAAAAAAAAAAAAATAAAAAATTATATATATATATATATATATATATATACATTTACAAACGAAAAGTTGTAAAGAACTTTGAAAGTTACTTGAAAGTTATTTAATAAACTTTGAAAGCTTTTTCATGCAATAAAATGTTTAATGCTTTCGACTAACAAACATTCGTTAGTTGCTTAGCTTCACTGTAGACTTCAACAAATGCCCTTGACAGCCGCTGTTGGAGCAGGGATCAATGCCAGGCAAACTTTATTCAATTCCCAATCAATCAGTCGAAGCTTACTGATGCTACTGCTACTGCTGCTGCTGTTGTTGTTGCCCTCAATCTGCCCAACTCTTTGCCTCTCTCTCTTTCGCTTTCTCTCGCACTCTACACACATCTCAATTTCCATTATCCACTTTTCAAAAACACAGAGAAGAGACAGAGAGAGGAAAGAGAGAGGAAAGAGAATCGTCATTTATTTCTTTCATTTTTGTTTTGGTCAGCAAAACAACAGCACATTTGTCTTTCGATTTGTGTGAACAAAAAGCAATAGCTACAACAACAACAATAACAATAACAACAAGAAATAAACAGAAACAGCTTCACATGCCGCAACAATGCAAAAATCCATCGAAAAAGTGCAACGTCGACTGCCGTTGACTACAATGAACAGTGGCAGCGACATGCAGCCGGAGTGTAGAATAGCAGAGGCAAGCTGAGGGAAAATGGGAAAAGCAAAATGAAAATGAAAAGTGGGATAGACGGATAGACGGTTAGAGGAAAAAAGGATGTGTACAGGAATGAGTTGGGGCAAGAACTTGGCACATACATACGCATGTCCTTGGCACGCTTCAATGGCTCCATGCGAGTGAGCGTCCGTTGGCGACTGGTTCGCTGAGTTAAGCCTCAAAAGCATTTTACAGCCCAAGCTGGCAAAGCTGCCAGAGCTGGCAAAGCTGGCAAAGCGAGCAACCAAACCAAGCCCTTCTCTCTTTTTTTTCTGTTGATTTCCCCTACGCCCCCCAAAACCTTGCTTCAATATTTATCAAGCTAGCTGAGCCTTGTGATGCACACAGGTTAACTCTAATGACGTCAATGGCGGCGCGTTTGTCAAACGCATGCCAAAAGCTCACCCACTCGGAGAGGGCAAAGGGCAAGAGGCAGTGTGTGTGTGTGTGTGTGTGCCTGTTGGTTTTTGTTTTGCTGCTGACACGTTGCAATATAACATGCAACAGGCCGTGCCTGACACACACATACAGATACACACACACACACAGTGAAGCTGCAAAAATGCAACCAAGCTGAAACTTTTTGTTGACGGTTTCGTTCGCTGAAAATTGAAAGAACAACTTTTCGTAAAACCTTTTATGGCTTTTGGGTATATTCGAAATTTTTGCTCTACACTTTTTGTGCCCCACCCCCCCTTGGCAGATATAAAGTAAAAGAAGTTGTTGCAAAAGGAGATGAGATGTGTAAAAACAGTAGAGTGTCAGCAGCTCTTACAGCTTTTTTTTGTTGGACTCAGCACTTTGCATTCTGAAATACTGCAATATATCATGCGCTGCTTGAGATGCCAACATGAGCGACAAACAAGATTCCCACAATAGAAAGAGAGGAAAATATTTATTCAGATTTTCTAAGATATTTTTAAAGTTTCTGCTGTTTAAAGATTCCTTTAATATAACAACATATAAAACAAATATAAATAAAAATAAATAAAATAAAATAAAAATAAATAAATAAATAATAAAATAAAAAAATAAAATAATAATAATAATAAATGAAAACAAACAAAATAAAAATAAATAAAACAAAAACAAATAAAAATAAAAATAGTAAATAATAATTAAAAATGTACTTATAAAAAATAAAAATATAAAATGTATAAATAAAATAATAAAAAAAAATAGTAAATAATAAAAATAAAAAAATTATAATATAAAATAATAACAAATAAAAACAATATAAATAAAAATAAAATAAAAAACGAATAAAAATATATAAATATAAATAAAAATATAGAAAACCCAATGCTTTAAAAATAATTGGAAATAATAATAAATAATAGTTGAAAAAATTAACTACAATAAATAATAAGCAAAAAAAACGAATATGCATAAAATAAAAAAAATAATAATAATATTAATTAAAATATAAATAAAATTAAATATAATATAAAATATTTAATAATTTTGGGATATTTTTTTAAGAGAATTCTGTTTTTGTTTATCAAATGAAGAAATGAGTTTCCCCATTTCTATATCTAAATCTAAATAAAACCAATTTTAATTCTCTAACATTTTCAGCTCACAATTTCAAAAGATTCTTTGATGTGGTCTTCGTATTTTTTTTATTTATTTTATTTTATTTTTTTTTTGACGACTACGTCAAACCGCTAAAAGTCCATTACGCAGCGCAACGTGCAGTACAGTCATTACGCAGTTTGTGGGTAAAAGTGGAGCGTTGATAGAGTTGCTCATTCATTTACTTGCAATGGTCAAACACGGAGTAAAAACAAAAACAAAACAAACAAAAAAATGATATGCCGCACAGCTGCTGTGAAGGCTTTTGTTTTGTGTTAGTCTCTTGCTTACTTTCTCTCTTTCTCTCTCTATCTCTCTGTCTCTTTCTTGGCTGGCAGCCTCTTTCAGTGGCCAAGCCCGCATCGTGACCGCTGTTTGAGGCTTCCCATTGAGTGCGCAATTAAATGCGCATTTGCGCAGCAGTTTTTGCCATTTTAAGCACAAGCTGCGCTTCATTTCCGCGCCAAACGAGCTTTGCTTGTGTTTCGGCTTTCAGCAGCTACTCACCAAAAGGTGGATGCGAATCACAGTTTTAGCTTGCTCTTGTTTTTTTTTTTTTCTCTTGCTTTCTACCTTGCTCTTCTGTTCGCAGTTGCTGTTGCTACTGCTGCTGTTGTTGTTGAGTATCCATGTCAGTGGCTCTCATCATGGGAAAGGCAGCGTCTGTTGCTGAAGTGTTCCATAAAATTTGCGTCATTCACTTTGGATTTTATTTTTAGGCTGTGGCGCGTCACGTAAAGCCTCGTTTTTCGGTTCGCTGAAAAGTAAAAAATGTGAATGTGAGAAGCTGAGAAAGAGCGAAAGAGCGAAACAGCAAAATGCTTGCATTGCCATAACGAAGTTTAAGATACTCTAGCAGATCGTTCAAGTGCTACACTTGCCAACATAGAAATCCATATATTTTATTCTATACATTTATTTTTTACGCTTTGCTAAATAAGTGTGAAAGAAACAGAGAGAGAGAGAGAGAGAGAGAGACATAGAAGTAAATAACTAGATAGATACAGTTTACTTACGAAGCAGCGTTGCAAGCAAATGAATTATGCTACCCCACGGTGTCAAGGGAATAGACTTGTAATAGTCGTTAAATTTTTGTTGCCTACTTTCAGGCTGCGACGCATAAAAAAGGTTTTGACCAAAGCACAACAAAATAAAAAAAACGAACCGCGGACCTCATGCACGCGAGTTCAACCCTCTAGCCACTGAGCCACGCTCTTCACAAGTATGAGAAACACTGAAAAAATGTTGCCGTCGTTTGGGGTGAGAACAGCAAGCAAGCGTACGCCTCTCAACTTTTGAAATTTGAAATGTGTATAACTTCCATGTTTATTATCCGATCTATACCAAATTTGCACACAACGTCCAGATAAACATATTCTAACTTTGTACCAAAATTCAGTGCTGTAGCTTGACTGGGTGTGGGTGAAGTGGTGTGTTCAAAATGGTTTTCATCGATTTGTGGAGGCGGAGGGGGGCGTGGCAAAAATCCAAAATAAACTTGATCTGCCTGCAAACACTACAAACACTATGCAAAAAAAATTAAGTCTCTATCTCTTATAGTCTCCGAGATCTGTGTGTTCATACGGACGTACAGACGGACAGACGGACAGACGGACAGACGGACATGCTCCAATCGACTCGACTGTTGATCCTGAGTCAGAATATATATACTTTATGGGGTCGGCCACGCCTCCTTATGGGTGTTACATACATTTGCTCTTGTCACTAACCCAATATACTCTTGGTTCCCATAGGGCACCGAGTATAAAAATAAAAATAAACATAAAATAAATAAAAAACAACAATAACGAAACATGAGCGAAATGAAACGAGTAAAAAGGGGGAAGCTGTAATAAAATAAAATAGAAGCAATTCGTCCATTAGCGCAAGTAATTGTCCTTGAACTTCATCATAGACACAAGGCAAACTGTAAATCGAGCAAATGCTGGGCAAATGCCAAATACAAATATTATAAATAGATATAGCAATCAAACCAAAAAAAACAAACAGACATATAGATATACAATATATATATGCATTATGTCCTTGTCCTTGCCCTTGCCCTTGTCCTTGCCCTTGTCCTTGTCCTTGTCCTTGCCGGTGCCTTGTCAATTCGCCTTGAACATATTGATAAGCAATAATTGCCTAAATATATTTACATATATATATAATACTATATGTTATATATAAACATATGCTGTACATATTATGTTTCTGTAATTAATGCGTACATTGCGAGAAAAATATCAAGAATTTTAATTATTCATAATACTTCATTTGTATTTTATTTGCAATTTCTCTCAGTGTATAATACATAGCCAAATTATATGGCAAATTATATGCTGAGCGTAAAGTGTGCGAATAACAAATGTTTTAAGCCTTGTATAATTTAGGGCCGGGGACAACAGGAGAGACAGTTAAATTATACGAATGCTGTATCGAATTTCCTTAATATAATAAAACTGAGCCAAGTGTGAAATTTACAATTTAGACAATTGTCATTCCAACATTTGTATGGAATATACAATAATATATATGTATATTATATATGCATGCACGTAATTAGCAATTTAATTAGTTAAGGTATCAAATTTTAGAGTTATAACTAATGTAAACTATACAGCAATTTGTGTGTAACAAATTCGTTGCAGAAAATTGAAACTAAGCTTGTGAATAAACATGAAAATGAATTAAACTAAATCAATACAAATATCTTGACAAGCAACAGATACTACATATAACTAGACAAAAGCTAATAAAATTTACATATGGTCAAAAGTTTAGTTATAAGATTTGTCCAGACGTAAGCATCACATTTGACTTTGCTATTTATAGCAATAGTAAAAATACTAATAAAACTAATAGTAAAAGATGCTAAATAAAAAAAAAAAAAAAAAAAAAAAAACATAGACACATTATGTTTTTTGTTTTTGTTTATTATTTTATTTTGTTTGCTTAAATTATGAATATAAATCGAAATAATTTTACTCTCGTTTAGCTAATTTCTTTTTGTTCTTTGCCAACTTGTTAACATTTTTATGTTCTTTTTCTTTTTCCGTTCTTTTTGCTTCATACTGCATAATTTTGTGGCAACTTGTGTGTGTATGTAAAATATGTATATGTATTTTGTTAGCACTGTTAGGCAATGGCTACTGGACAATACAGTTTTGCCCAGCTCAATCCTTATTTTTTTTTTTTTTTTGTTGGCAGTATTCCATTTCCATTTTCCATTTTCCATATCTTCATCTACTTCAATCTTGAAGTTACTCTGACGTCTGCGTCTGTTCACCATAATTTCGTAGGAAATCAACCTAAACATGCCCTTTATATACCCTTCATTAAGGTTAAATCGCTTGGGGTATATTAATACGTTTATTGAAATATTTAATTTAATTATTTATTTATTATATAAAACCAATGAAAATAAAATTAATCTTATTTTATTTATGTTCATATATAATTTATTTAGTTTTTTGTTATTTGTTTTTTTATTTCATTTAATATTTTATTTAATTTTTTTCATTCCTTTTACAGAGTATCTGCTCGTCTATTTTGCCATTTGACTTTATAGTATTTATAACATATTTATTAATAATTTATTTTTATTTTTATTTCTTATATTTTGTTTGTTTTAATATAATTTAATATTTAACTTAATTTGACTTCATTTCTCTTATAGAGTGTCTGTTTGTCTACTACATTTTCAGTTGACTTTATATGTAGTATTTATAACATTTCCATAACTTTCAAAGTTTACCCATTTTACCCTCAAACTGAATTTGTTTTGTCTGCTTCTCATTGTTATTGTTGTTGTTTTTGGTTGCTGTTGTTGTTTTTGTTGTTGTTGTTGGATGTTGTTGGTTGGCCAGCACGTGCCGTGGATTAGTCGAGCCTGCGGCGACATTATGCTGCCTCCGCAACTGGCTCTGCCACTGACACAGTCACAGCCACAATCACTTCCTCCGCTTGTGCCTCTGCTACAACTTCTGTATAGTCCCTGTTGATTCTTTGATTCGACTTCCTCTGCTGCTACTGCTACTGTGGGCTTCATTAACGCCGAAATATATAGCTCAAAAATTGCGTTAGCCTTAAAGCATTGGCAAAAAGTTGAAGTCATGCGAACAGACAGACATGCAAAAGGCTTAAGGATGCCGAAAAACCACAGGACTTACTCTCTGCTCTGCTCTGTTGTGCTGTGTGCAGTGTGTGTTGCCGCAAAGCCGCATATGCAGCATTTGCTACCATCTCTGGCTGAAAATGATGACTCGTTGTGCTGTCTCTCTTTCTCCATTTGATATGCAGCAACAATTGCAATCCGATTTTACAGCTTTTCTGGTTCAGTTGTCGTCCTTGCGTATTATTGTAACAACAGTACATGCTGCTGCTGCTCTTGCTGCTTCTGTTGCTGCTGCTGTTGCTGCTGCTGTTGCAACGTCAGCTGGCATTATCCCTTTTCTACTTTGGCTTACCTTGGCCCCCTGCCAGCTGCTGTGACTGCAGAATTTTGCAGAATCCTTGTTAAAATTTACTTCAGATGTACTACTGCATAATCACAAGGACTGCTGTTACTTGTCTTCTTTGGTCTTTGTTCTCTCTACTCTCTCCCCTCTCTCAATATATTTATTTTTTTTTTGTGATAATTCGCTTTTAGTCGCATTTGCCATTGCCACAATTGGTCGAACAATTTCGACTTCTTTCGTATCCTTATGTAAGTCAGATTTTTCCAGCTTCTCCTACTACTACTACTACTACTATTACTGCCAGCACAATGTGATTTATTGGCATGTGTATATTATTCTATTTTCTTTTCTCTCTCTCTTTCTCTCTCTCTCTCTCTCTCTCTTTTGCTCTCTGTCTCTGTATCTTTCTTCTTTTTTTTTCTTTTGGCACAAATTGATTTCTGTAAGTTATGACGGTCAATTTCGCTGTTTTCTCTCTTTTCATTTTTTTTTTCTATTTTGTTTCTGGCTAAAAGGCTTTTCCAAGAATTATATCTAAACGAAAATGTAGCAGGATAAAATGTTGATTTTAAGTTCGCTTCGGGAGCTATTATTCGTTTCTAATGGATTCTCGTTTTAAGATTTATTTTATATTCAGGCAAGTAACTTGCTAATAAATTCAATTTCATTTTCGGAAAAGATTTATAGAAATTTCATCGAATTAATGGTAACTTGAAACTTAAAGCTTAAAAATTAAATTTAATAACACCGCAGAAATTTTCCACAGTTGGTCAAATTTAATTAATATATAAATAATAATTAAATTGTCTCGAAGGACACTTACATTATCTGCATATTGTTAAGTAATTGAATATATAATAATTTTAATTGCAAGTTTGCTTGAGAAACTTACAACTGCTACTTGCCACCTGTAACGCATGTGCTGCACAAATTGCAAGCAAAATGCAATATTAAATTTATATATAACTGTATTTGTACATTTGTATGTGTGTGTGCCTTGAGCATCTTTCTATTTGCTGGTTGTAACATGTGTTTCCTTATGCTCTGCTTCTTACCACATGCCACATGCCACATGCCACATGGCACATGCAACTTGTAACGAATGTCCTTGACGCGTAATTACTATCGATTGCTGACAATGACTTGGCTTCAAATTACAAAAGCTAACACACACACACACACAGACATACACATACATATACATATACACATGCGTAATTGTGTTTTTATTAGTGGGACGCTGCATACAGTTATGTCATCGAGAACAGTTTGATGTCGACCAAAAGATACAATTACACTTTGAGATACATTTGCAAATGCAGTTGTCAGAGAGACAGTTACACAGTGGCTTGCTACTGCTGCTGCTGCTGCTGCTCTTGTAGCTGTTGCATTTACTGCTATTAGCTGCTGAAGCTTTTGGGCTGCAATTTGTCGCCTAATAGCTAAATTAGGCAACGGCCAGTGAAATGCGTGCAAAAGGGAAATTGAATTTCTGCTTAGGCCACAAGCACACATCAGCACACACTTCAACATACAAACACAAACACAAAAACACACACACATACACATACACATACACATACACATACAATCATATACATACATAGTGACGTCATCACATAACGTTGTGCACTTAGTTGATACGAAAACGAATTCAACCACAGAAATTAATCTGCTCAGAGAGCAAATGAGAAAGAGAGAGAGATTGGTAAAGGGAGTGAGTGACGAAAAGGGAAAGATAGACTCGAGGCATATACTAGTTGAACATGTGGACAATTGGACAGTGGGTCAGACAGACAGTTGAGAGAAGTCATTTGCGTCAGCCATCCATCCTGGCAGCTGACAGCAAATTCAATTTGTAAATTTTTTGGCATGAGGAAATGGCGATGCGAGGGAATGAGAATTGGGCAACAGGCAAATGGTTGCAGCTGTTGTCAACATCAACGGCAGCAGCATCAACAGCAGCAGCAGCATCAAGAGCACCAGCATCAACAGCAGCAACAGCAGCAGCAGCATGCATGCTTGGTTTGGCAGCTTTATTTTGATTTTGTTATGTGCCACAACTTAATTTAAGTAAAATAAAATAAAATAAAACTAAATTGAGCCACAGCTCAACGAAGTGCAGCACTTTAGTGACAAATATAATAAATAAAAAAATGTTTTTTTTTTTTTAATATATTTTATATACAAATATCAAAAATCTATAAAAAAAATATATTAAATTCTCTTTTATTTATTGCTAGTCAAAATAATTGTATTAACCATTGAAATAATAAAAATAAATATTTCTGAGTATTTGATAATCAAATTTGCTTGCATATATTTTTGCCTACATATGTACATACATATATGGCCATAAAAATAGGCACAACAATTTCAGTTTATATACATATATATTTGTATTTATGTATATTTCGCACTTTTACAATCAGACGAATTGACCTTGTAACAAATATGCACAAATTGCAAACGCCGGCAACGACAGCAATAGCAACAGCAACAACAACAACAACACCAACAATAACTGAACTGAAATAATATATATATACATATATATATATATATATATATATATATATATAAATGTATATAATATATAAATCCACAATAACAACATTTTATATCTGTATATCTTTTTAGCTGTATCTGTAGTTGTATGTATAGTCGTTGCTTTTATCCGAGGCGCTAGTTTTAAAGCTTACATAAAGTAGCGTGTTGAAAAACTGCACACAGAACTCAAAATAAATCACAAAAAGAGAAAACACGTGATCAAAATAAACGACTACTGAATGCGCTTTCAATTTATTATTTAATTTATATTATTATTAATATTTTATTTATAATTATTCATTTGTAGTTTTTATATTTTTAATGATTATTAATTATTTCTATTTATTTTATTAACTTAACTTATATTATTTATTTATAATTATATTTATATTTATTTATTTAATTATAATTATTTAATTCATTTATTTGGTATGTTTTAATTTATCTTATTTAATTTAGTTATAATATTTATTTATTTTATTTTATTATTTATTTTAAATATTATTATTATTTATTTTTATTTATTATTATTTATCTGCAATATTTATTTAATTTTATTAATTTTATTTATTTTTTCATTTATTTTCTTTACTTATTTTTTTGGATTTTACATATTATTTATTTATTTTATATACATATATATGATGATTATTTAGTTTTACTATTTATTATTTATTAATATTTACATTTATTTAATTTTTTTAAGTTTTATTTCATTTTTTTTAATTTACTTATTTAATTTTTTTATTTATGTTTATTAAATTTTATTTATTTTTATATATTTTATATATTATTATTTACTTTTATTTATATTTATTTATTTTTAATTATTTTATTTATTTTAATTTGTATGTATTTATAAAATATTTTATATTATAATTTCTATCAATTTTATTACCATCAAGTTGCAAACTGATCCTAAAAGGATTTATACTTATTTTTAACTGGAAATAGACAAAACACTGACAATGCAAACTATCAGAAAAAAAAAAAGATTAAAATAAATAAATATTGTAATGATTTTTCTTGATTCAGTGAAATAAGAAAAAAATAAACGAGACAAGTTTTACAATGCATATAATTATAATAAATGTTAAACTCATATTTGGTTTGCAAAAAGCGGTGAAGCACACAGTTCATGGCTAAACGGCAGGTGCAATTGAACTTAATTGTTGCATATAAATGGCAAATAAATATATAGCATTTGAATTATTCAAGTTAAAGTAAGACTCAGACTTAGACTCAGACCTAGACTGAAACTCAACGGCACTTTGCCTGAAAATCTATAGCAATCAAGTCAAATGTCAATTGCATGTCATTTATCTGCCAGCACACTTGGCGTATAAGTAATCCGATTTAATTAATCACATATACGCAATGCTGTACAAAGCACTTGGTTTAACTCAATGTGAACTTTTACAAAACGATTTTAAAAACAATAATAGTAAAAACAGAAGTCGAAGAAAAAAAAAAGTAGAAGTGCAAGCGATAGCACTTCAAGAAAGTTCAACAGAATTCACTGTAGAGTATAAAAAATGAGCATAATAAACTGCAGTAGTAGCTGCCAAGTACAACGAAAGAGAAAGACAGAGGTAGAGAGAGAGGATAACGTCAACGACTATGACTACGACTACGACTCAGCATGTTTCATATAGTTAGTATGGAGGAGTCTTAACGAGGTATATCATGAGCAGAAATTTGTTGTTATTAAGTGCCTGGCGACACTTGAGTGTCGTTTTGCTGAGGCACAAAGTGAATTATGAAGCTCAACTCTAGTGGGAAGTGAATGTCAAGCAGAACAGTTGAGAAATCTATTAGTTACGTCTATATAACCGTAGGATATATGTAGATATACATACTATATATACTTGTACTTTATAAATATATATAAATATATTGAGAGAGAGAGAGAGGGCAAAATTTTCTTCCCTCATAGCATTTAATCAATAAGCTAACGATTAGTCTTATCAGTTGTACAATTTCTACCTGCTGAGGAGGGAGGAGGTCATCAACAGCAGTTATGGTATTTAGATAGCATATAGCTGTGAAATTACCTAGAGCTTGGCTATTTTTAATTAAACCTTAAACAATTATACAGCCAAATCTTATCAACTGTGCTGTGCAAAGTAGAATACTCATACTCAACGTAGTATCTTAATTCATATTTAATCTTCATTTTTATATTTGCATAAATTTCACACGCAGCTGAGATTCACACAAAAAAAAAAAAATAAGACTGTGGAACTTTTTGGCACTTTTCAATAATTTTATTGCTTTTCAAATTACTTTTTCTTTTCCCATATATTTTTTGTTTTGCTCAGCTGGCAGTTAGCACCTCAACTTGCCGTGCTAAAAATAAATAAGTTTCTTTAAAAACAAATGCAAAAAAAAAAATGAAAAAAGAAATAAAAAACAAAGGAAAAATTCATAAAAATTAATTTCAAATACAAACTGTGAGCCGCATATGCATTGTTCTTAAGAGACTAATATTTGCTTTTGCTTCTGATAATATTAATTCCATAATACATGCCAAATTATTAACTTCTAAATCATTTTTTATGGATTTCCATAGTCTGTTTTTTTTTTTTTCCAGTCTGCATATGCGATGTACTAAATATAAATATAATCGCATTATTTTGTGCTATTTGTATTTTTTACGAGCATGTTACGTACATTACGCGCAATACATGTGCGTCCATTCATAAATTATTTTCTATTCTAATTTTATTTCTACTACAAAGTACCAAAAAAATAAAAATAAATAAATAAAATAAAGTGAACAGAACCCGACCAAAGTACTACAACAACAACAACAATGACAACGGCAACAGCAATATTTATGCAAAGAATATTATATTTATTTCTTTTTCTTTTTTTTTTTGTATTCTGTATTTCCATGTACACAAATTGAACTGGCCAAAATCATAATTACATGTAATTTGTATTCGCTGTTCATATGAGGTACAATCATATTTATAAGCACAAACGCACAACAACACATACACTCACACATACGCACACACAGACAAAGATCAACACATATGCATTAGAATAGAGATGCTTGCGGTCTGACGCCAATTTGTGTTTATATAAAATAAAATAATTTATTAAAATACACTCACTGCAACAGCTGCTAGTCCGGGCATATTGACTAAATAACAGAATAGAAAATATTAAAGAAAAATGTATATAAATAATTAAACATAAATAAAAAAAAAATTTAAAATTTAAAAAAAAATATTTTAAATTTAATATAAAAAAAAATAAATAAAAATGTTATATTTAAAATATACAACATATATTTGAAATAAATAAAAATTTAAGCACATTAATTTTTAAAAACAAAAAAAATTAGAAATTTTAAAATTCAAAAACTAAAACATATGAAAAGCAACGAAAATCTCTTAGTAATAACTTCAATATTTTACTCTATTTACAAATCAAAATGAAAGTGTATTTATGTATGTCAGAAAACAAAAAACGTGCATTTCTCATGTACCTAAGTTTTTTTTTTTTTTTTATTACAGATAATTTTAGTGAACATGCCCACTGTGCGTGCCAAAGATATAACAACAGCAATTTTATACAATAAAATTTTTGCGCGACATTTCTTATATACAAAAACGTATTTCTCAACTCAACGTGAGCCACATATTAAAGAGCATCAACAACAAGAAAAAAAAAAAAAAAACAGACGAAATAAATAAAAAAAAAAGAAAAAAAATTAAATAAATAAAACATAGCGTTAAGAATCAACGCTGTCTGAGTGCAAAAAAAAAAAAAAGAAGAAAGAAAAAAAAATGTAATGCCAGCCAGTTGTGTGGCAAGTTCAGAAAGTCGACATAATAAATTCATATAGTATGATGAGTGTAGCTATAGTTGAGAGTGTGACTGTGAGTCAGTGAGTGAGTGAGTGTGTGTGTGTGTGTGTGTGTGTGTATGTGTGTTTGAATGCGTGCCGGTCAAGCTGATCTCACAACATTTTGTCGCCAAATTTGGCAAATTGCAAGTTACGACGCGAACAGTTGTTGAAATCTTTAGTTTTTCTGTACTCTGGCCTGGCGTCTTACTACAAAGCGGGCATGCATGTTATATATTAAGCAAAAAAAAAAAAAACGCAGTCTGAAAAGAGTTGTTGCGGTTTTTTTGCCATAGCTCAATTCTATTTATAGCGTATCTTATAGTCGTGTTGACATTAGCCCCATTAGCTTTGCCAACTTCTTGATTTTGCTTTTCGCGTTTTGTTTTTGTTTTTTTTTTTGTATGTCACAGCCCACAGCTAAAAATTTTGAGTATATAAGAAATCGAAATACAAGATAAATACAAAATATTCAAAATACTCAACAAACATTTTTTGTTTTTTTTTTTTTGACAGACATTGTGGGCGTGCATTTGAAATATTTGTGGCGCAACTTGAAATAATTGCAAGCTAGTCAACTGCAATTCCAATTGCTCACAAATCATGTAATACAACTGTCACGCCTCCAGCACGATATATATAGTATGAAGCTGCTCTGGTCCGCTCACCATTTTCTCAGTTCTTGCATAGACTTGGAAGATCATGAACTTTGCGTTTTATTAATAAATTGCACTTCATTTGTTTTAATGTGTAAACGCTTAAAAAAGTAAATACAGTAGCATAGAGATACATTTATAGAGACATACAGATACAGATATAGATACAGTTACAGTTAAAGCGTTGCGAGATAGAGATACATTTACAGTTGGAAGCTATGAATACAGCAAGCGTTGAAAATAATGGGCGCATTAATAAAATTAGAGCAAAGCGTAGAATACACAGTCATAATAAGATAAACACACGCACACACCAAAAGAGAGATAGACAAAGGGAGAGAGAGAGAGAGAGAGAGAGAGAGAGAGACAGACACACAGACAAGCAAAGTGATTGTCTGGGAAATTGGTTCTACGATTAAGAGAGAGAGAGAGAGAGAGAGAGAAAAATGTCAAGTTCTCAAATAGCGCATGAAAATGACATAAGAAAAC